>JAMYXO010005009.1:0-16307 GCA_033310375.1 Conus canariensis | reverse complement strand
AAAGAGAGCAGTTCTGAACATAAAGAATTCAGACGACAAATGTTTTATGTGGTGCGTTCTTGCGAAGCTGCATAGCGTTGCTAAAAATGCAGAGAGAGTATCTAACTATCAATCTTGGGTCAATGATCTTAACTTTGATGGACTCACCTTTCCTATAGGTGTAGACAAAATTGATCAGTTTGAAGAACAGAATCCCCCAATAACTGTTAACGTATACACATGGACTGAAGAAACCAACCTTAGACCAATTAGAGTGTCTAAGAACAGTCCAACAATAGGCGAACCAACCAAAACTCATGTAGACTTACTCCTAATGCAAAGCCTTAATGGGTTGCACTACACTCTAATACGCACAATGAGTAGATTACTAGTGCATACTACAAAAAATGGGCACAAACAAGAATTCTGTAGAAAATGTTTAACAAGACTTTCGTCTGTTCAAGCCGCGAGCGAACATGTAAAGCATTGTCTCAGTCCAGTGGACTGCAATACAGAACTAATTATGCCAAGAGAAGGCAGTAAGGTTAGTTTTAAGAATTACAAAAAACTCCAGAGGTCTCCATACGTTGTTTACGCAGACTTTGAATCGCTTATTGTTCCTTATGAAGGACCTGCTCCAAAACATTTACCAAAAACAGTTATAATGAATAACCACCAGATTTGTTCATTTGCCTTCATTATTGTCAGGTCAGATGGTGAACATTCAAAGCCAGAATTATACAGAGGACCACATGCAGCAAAACATTTCTTAAAACGCATGCAGGAAGTGCGAAATGTCTGTTCTAATAATCTGACCCTATCCGATCTCAAGATGACCCCGAAGACCAACAAAAATATGACTCAGCCACTCACTGTTGGATTTGTGGTTTAGAGCTAAATAGTAAAGAAAACCCAACAGTAAGAGATCATGATCACATTAGCGGAAAGTTTAGAGGAGCAGCGCATAACAATTGCAATCTTCAACTAAAGTTTGATCCTAGGACTTGGAGACTTCCTATATTCTTTCATAACTTGCGAGGTTACGACTCTCATCTTATATTGCAAGCAGTAACTAGTGCCTTTAGGGTGTCATGCATTGCGCAGTCATCAGAAAAGTACATGTGTTTTACTTTAAATAACCTGTCTTTTTATGACTCTATGCAACACCTGATGGGTTCATTAGAGTCACTAGCAGGATCCTTAAAGTCCTGCCCAATAACGGAAGAATATTTTGACCCAACGGTGATTAGAAAGGGCGTTTATCCTTATGAGTACATGAACAGCTGGGAAAGGTTTGAGGAGACAGCCCTTCCGCCTAATGGCGCGTTCTTTAGTAGTCTTAGAGGAAAGGACATCAGTGATTCTGATTATTCTTATGCTCAAGAAGCATGGCAAAAATTAGACTCTAAAACAATGGGAGACTATCATGATTCCTATTTAATGGCGGATACCTGTTTGTTGGCGGATGTTTTTGAAAATTACAGAAAGACCTGCATGAAACATTATAGTCTAGATCCTGCGCATTATATTTCTGCGCCTGGGATGAGTTGGGACGCATTCTTAAAATTTACTGGTGTACAGATTGATTTATTAACTGACCTACCAATGCTTCAGATGATTGAAAACGGATTGCGTGGCGGAATTAGTATGGCGTCTCACCATTACTGTAAAGCAAACAACAAATACTTGGACAACTATGATCCAAGTAAAAGGTCTAACTATCTCATGTATTTAGATGCAAACAATCTGTATGGTTGGGCTATGAGTCAATCACTTCCTTTACGTAACTTTAAAATGTACACAGGAGGTGTAAAAGACATTCAAAAGTTTTTAAAATGGCTTCAGAGTCTAGAAGCTGATCAACAACGGGGCTTTATTCTAGAAGTTGATTTAGAATATCCTCATGAACTTCATGATTACCATAATGACTATCCATTAGCGGCAGAAACCCTAAAAGTGTCAATGACAGAACCGCCTAAACTTGTGCCTAATCTTCGTGACAAAAAAAATTATGTCTGTCATTACAGACTTCTCCAATTTTATTTAAGACATGGTTTAAAGTTAACAGCAGTTCATCGTATAATTGCATTTGATCAAGAACAGTTCATGAAACCATACATCATGAAGAACACTGATCTCAGAACTAAATCCGCAGATGCTACAGAAAAAGACTTTTTCAAGTTGATGAACAACAGCTGTTTTGGAAAGACTATGGAAAATCCGCACAAGCGCAAAGATGTCAGATTGGTCACTAGAGAAAACGATGCAATTAAGTTGACTTCAAAACCAAATTATCAAGACTTCAGAAGATTTCATGATCAGCTTTTTGGAATAATGATGAAAAAAAAGAAAGTCAAATTGGACAAACCTGTTTTTATTGGGTTTACTGTTTTAGAGCTGTCGAAGCTTTTGATGTTAGAATTTCTTTACGACTACTTTAAACCCTTGTATCCAGAGTCCAGAGTTCTGTACACAGATACAGATTCCTTTGTAATCGACATCCCTACTGAAGATTTTTACAAAGACATGGAATTAGAAGTAGCAAAAGGGCATGTCGGATGGTACGACACATCTGATTACCCTAAAGATTCACCTTTGCATTCAACTATTAATAAGAAGGTTTTAGGTAAGATGAAGGATGAATTATCTGGAGGTGTGATCAAGGAGTTTATTGGTTTAAGGTAAAAATGTACAGTCTTTCAAGCCAAAAAAAAGTTGTCAAAAAAGCAAAGGGAATATCTCGTAGTGTTGTGCAATCAAACATATCACATGACAACTACAAAGAAGCATTGTTCAATAAAAAGACTTTTCATCATGACAATTACAAACTACGATCTAATCTACATGAGATTAACACAACAGTTGTAACAAAACGGTCTCTTGACAGCACTAACACGAAAAGAGTATTTGTTAATCCAGAGTATTCATATGCAATTGGGCACTGGAGAATAGTATAATCATATGTCTTCATGGAGTTTCTGTTTGGTCAAGTGTTATCAGAAGCTCAACTATATCATTATCCAGTATAGCCAAATCATTATTATTCATTACTGCTAAATGTGCTTCAATTTTTTTTATCATTTCAAGATTTTGATTTTTCCATATCAAAATATCAGAATCTAGGGATTGGGGTAGTAAGCGATTGTCTGGCATAAGATTGTCAATGTTCTTAAATATTTTTTTGATAATAATATTATAAGCAGATAATTGACGTATTAATTTTGAAAACTCTTTTTTCTTTTGAGCTTCCATTTTAAACTCAAATGTATTTGCCTAAATTAACTAAGCGACTGGAACTGTGTCTGGTGGGATTATCTGCAGTTCTTCCTTCACAAAAGATCTTCGAGGGGCTGGTCGTTTTGTTGTGTCAGTTTCTCGTAAATAATACACGGGCGGATTCATTTTCACAATTTTTTTTTTCTCATATGGATCAACACTCCAAACTGGATCTGTTGCCCTGATGCGAGTGTCCCCTTCCGCTTCTCCCGGTGAATAAAGGTACCTTACTTTCAAACCAAATGGTAATAGTTTACTGGATGAAGACTCTTCAACAACATTTATTCGTTTGGTTTTGATTGCTTGTACTGGTTTTAGCCCTTTAAATTCTTCATTATTCATTGCGCGCAAAACTGAGGGCAGTCTTTTTACCCATTCTGTGTTGCGAGAATTGTCAATCAGCTCTCTGTTATACTGGTAGGAGAAAAGTCTTTCTGATAACTGTTTGTTAAAGTTTTCAACCAAACCCTGTGATCTGTGAACTCCTGGAATGCCTCTTTTAATGGTAACTCTATGTTTTAACAATAATTGATTCACTTGACCTTTAAATTCTTTTCCATCATCGACTTGAATCATGCGAGGATAAGTTAAAGGGCCTCGTTGATATATCAGCTGTATGGCAACAGCAACAGCAGAAGCACTCTTTTGTGTTAATGGTTCCGCATCTTTGTATCTTGAAGCTATATCAATGACTGTAAGTGCGTACTTAAATCTTTTTCGTCTAATCGTATCATGGGGTAAATATAGAAGATCCATTTGATGGGTGTCGTTTGGAGTTATATTCACAAAGTGTGGTCTCTGTAGTTTTTTAGGCGCTGGTAGATAAATTTGCCAAATCGCTTGTTTAGATAACCATTCTTTTGCTGTTTGTTCACTGACTCCCGCTGCTTGGCTTAGCTTTTTAATTGCTGTGATTTCCCTTCCAATATCCTTTTGGCGAATAATAGATCTTGTTCATTTTTATTCAGCCAATACTTTGTGCAACAAAATACACAGCGGTCATACCAAAGACAATAAACAATATTTCTTGCATCTTTTGTTTTTCTGATGGTTGATAGTAATCGCTAAATTTTGGTGGGGGCAATGTTTCAACTTGTTTGCCTGTTACTAGAAAATATTCTTTTATTGCCTGGTCAACATCTTTAAATGTGTAAGCTGCATGTCCCTGTTGTTTAAGTCTGTCGTTAATAAAATCTAACTGCTCCATTCTTTGCTTTTCATAGGTGTCTTGTGCAGCGGCTAGTTGCTCCATAGCTCTGTTATGTCTTTTTCTCTCATCGTTATTTTGTAGTTTACTAAACGCGTAATTACTTCCGCTGAAACCAAGCGCGTTGACCACTGCGCCGCCTATCATCATTACGAGTGAAGCCATTTTTATAAATGTATTTTTCATTTTTACATATTTATATTTTCTGGAATTATTCCTTGCTTAACTAGAAAATCTTTCGTAGCAAACGAAGCTGTAATGACAGCAATCAACTTTGCTGAGTCTTCAAAACCTAGCTTGCCAAGATCTGCTGGTTTTATTCTTAACAAGCTTTTACCAAGCATTGTGTATCCTACACTTAGACCTCCAATAACAGCAGAATGGTATACGAGGTTGGCAACAGTTTTTTCGGTGCTCATTTTTTAAAAATAAAATAATATTTATTATTAATAAAACATGAACTGCGATGATGTACTTCCTGAACTTATGATTACAAATAATCAAGTTGATGACCAAGCTATTATGCGCCAAAAAGAAAGGCTGTATTCTTTGGCAGCGTGTGGAAAAACAAAACAGTACCTCGGAAATGAATTCAGCATAGAACAGATTCAACAGATGTCGCCGCAAGACATTGTAAAGTATCACAACAGGTATGAAGCGCAACTGGGGTCAAGAATGGTCAAAAGTGTCGGACAAACTGTTCTTAGTTTGTACACTAAACTCGTTAGTAGATTTGCGCCCATTGATTCTGAACAAGATTTTATGTATGATTTAACGCAGGATCCAGTTTTAACAAAGTCATTAGAGTCTCTAGGATGTGATCTATATTACAGATTTGGAACATTATTGTCGCCAGTAATTATGGGGTTAATTACGTTTAATCATATAGATTTTATTTCCCTTAAAAATGACCGAGCAGAAAACGTTGATGGAGAAAGTGACCCGTGAAAAGAATCCTGGGCGCGTTGAAGCAGGGAAAAAATTAGCAGAGTGGAACAAAAAAAGAAAATTAGAGTTACAACATATAACTCATAATGAAAAAAACACCAGTTGTGCCAGAGCCACAACAAGAACAAGTTGTTTCAAGTCCCGCAACATCATCATGGATTATTTGGATTAAAAGAGTTGGCATTTTTGGCGTCATTGCTGTTGGTGGGGGTGGTTATTACGTTTATAAAACATATAAAGAAAGACAGCAAAAACCAAAGCAGCCCAAAAAATCACAGCCACTAAATACAAAATCTGAACAAAAAAGAATACCAGAACTGCCAACAACAAAATCTCATTTTGATCCATTTGATATGCAGTAATATTTCAAGAACTTAATAAATAATTATAAGTGACTTGAATAAGAACTTGATAACGACTTGATGACGACTTGATGAAAACTTAAATAAGAACTTGATAAGAACTTGATAAGAACTTAATGATGACTTGATGACGACTTGTTAAGAACTTAATGACGACTTGAAGACGACTTGTTAAGAACTTGAATAAGTACTTGAATAAGTACTTGAATAAGAACTTGTTAAGAACTTGATGATGACTTGTTAAGAACTTGATGCTGAGTTGTTAAGAACTTAAATAAGAACTTGAATAAAAACTTGTTAAGAACTTAAATAAGAACTTGAATAAGAACGTGATGCCGACTTGAATAAGAACCTAGAACAACTTAATGACGATTTTTTTCATAAAACACAATTAATTGTTACATTCTTTTCCGGGGAGACAACTCCTCTTCACTTCTGAAGGGTTTGCTGCCTTTATGTAGTACTCTAGGTCAGACATGTCTGGCCACGGCTTACTCAACTGCATAATTGCCGAGTCGAAGCGTCGCACTGTTTGCTGGTTCGTGTCGAGTTACACATAACGGAGTAAGGGCGTCGTTTACTGCAGGCCGTCACGCGGCATTGTATAAATTTAGGCGGCTAAATTCCCCACCGGCGTCGTTTAGTGCAGGCGTTAGCCGTCACGCGGCATTGTATAAATTTAGGCGGCTAAATTCCCCACCCCAAATAATCTTTTTCCAATTTTATGTATTAAAATCTGCATTTTATATTTAAATCTAAAAGCATTTAAAACAAATATTTATTAAAAAGTAGTGGCTAAAAAGTAATGTAAGATACACTTTGTTATTTAGCTTTTGGTGTTGTTTTAACAAAATAAAAAACAACTTTACTCTAGGCAAGTAGACACCATGTAATTGTAAAGCGTTTGTTTGTGTACAGTATATATAAATCTTGAAGATAACAACATTGAGGATATGCCTGCGGCAGTTTTAAATACTTGGTTCTCATGGCATTGAAAAGTCTAAATTTGCCCTCTTCCCTGCCCTCAAGTGATCCTTCCCACTTTCGTATTGGGTCACTGGCGCGGCTATGAACGCCCGTAAACCCAAAATATGGTCACTGGCGCGGCTATGAACGCCCGTAAACCTAAAATGGTCGCCCTGGTGCGGCTATGGGAAGGACCACTAAAATGGGGGTGAGGGGATTGCCCAAATTAGACAAATAGAAAGCAGGCAAACAAGTATGAGAGGCATATCCTCAAAACTCTTCACATCTGGCCGTGTTATACGTGACCCTCTGGGTCTGACTTGGGGCCCTAGGGCGCCATAGGGTCTCAAGTGAGACCCAGAGGTGATCGGTAATGCGGCCAGATGTGAAGAGTTTTGCAGAAATTTATTTCACATTTGATGAATGTATGCGTGAAAATGATCAAGAAAAACAAAGGATTAAGCAAAAACTTAAGTCTCAAAAGTTTTCTAAATTAGTGTTAAAAACAGATAATCCTACACATTATGTATGTTTGTAAAGTGTTTATCATATTTTTTTTTATAAACGTAGAGAGAACAGTAAAATGCCGATTCTGGGTAATCCGGTGGAGCAGCAGCGAAACCGGATCCAGCCGGTTGGAGCTGGGCGGAGCCGGATGAGCCAGAATCAGCATTTTACTGTTCTCTTGTAGTCTGGTAGAAGCCAAAAGAAAAAAAAATGCTCATTAATTAATTAGATATCTAACTAACTAACTAAGTAACTAACTAAATAACTACCTTACTTACTAACTAACTACATGACTAACTAACTAATTAAGTATTCTTTACATTTTTGATTCTTTCACATTTTTGATTCTTTCACATTTTTTTCTTTGCTCTGCCGGGATTCGAACCCGCAGCTTTTGGATAGGAGGGCGTCTGAAGGCGTGCCTTTTGCAGACGGATGTCTTACCCCACTGCTAACAGACACCTATTCTACCTTGAGAAATTTATGCCTTATGAAGTTCACTTTACTTCCTCCCCAACCAGCAGCTAGTTCAAATATTCAGTTGCTTCCTACACAAGTCTGTTCATATGCCTGTTATGAGTCTCCCGTCAACTTTAGAAAGTATGCTGAACTCAGCACTACAGAACATGACGCTATCCTCGTTCAAAACTGAAGGCAAAGGAAACCAACCACATTGTCGTCGTCCTGAGGTTCAATACTATAACCGATTATTCCCTGTCACGTTACTACCACAGCGTGCATGCTGTGTATCACAGAAAGTGCCACTTGCAGGTAAACAGGGATAACACTGTGAAACAGACGAAGCCAAGGGTAGGCAAGGCAGACTTTTCATCTCCTTCTGGTTTACTTTTGCCAACTCTGCCCAGTTTCTTCTATGGTGCTGATGCTGACAGTGAAAAAAATGTTTATACTGATAAACATGTAGCTGACAATGATCATCGTTTGCCTGCCTCTCTTCTCCAGTCTTTGTATGACACTCAAAACAAGGAACGGAAAATCAACATGAAACTGTGTGGCGCCAACACACACTTAGTGATAGTGTGCGATGACTCTGAGAAAAAGTGCGTAGCAGAAACAGATTTCCATATGACTGTTAGTGTCCAAAATACTGAAGGCTATGAACAGGAAAATAATACAAGCGAACGTGATTCAAAATCGATGCATTTACCCAACACAGAGCACGAAACAAATTACAACATCAAGCACATGTGACACAGACAGCGCCTAGCTCACTACAGAAGCTAATATGCAGCAGCACACAGAATCTCGTCAACAAAACATTTACACACAAATAATGGCAATTATTGAGGAATCTCCTCCATCTTTGTGGTGAAGGTCAACACATCACTTCTACCTGGAGTAAAGATGTTTTGAAAGGAAATCCTCACTAGGACCAATCGTGACTGTTGTGTTGTAAAGTTGTGAAGTGGACTTACTATGTGTGATTGACTGTCTCAGGACTAGTTACAAATATATTTAATACCACGATGTGGGATCCATATCACGATGAGCGTGTGTAAAGGCCATTTGTAATACGTTGTTTCCACATAAGTTTCGTGTATGTGCCTCCCTCCTCACTCCATTTCTCCCAAGCCCTCACCCCTACCCCGTTCCCCCATCCCATTCCTCCATAGTCCGTTTCTGTCAATGGGCTTAATAGCCTAAACCACATTAAACTATTCGCATTCGTATCTCTCTCTCTCTCTCTCTCTCTCTCTCTCTCTCTCTCTCTCTCTCTCTCTCTCTCTGTCTGAAAAGTCACAAATTGACTTCGTATGTAAATTAATACCTAAATACCTAAATAAATGCCTTAATAAATAAACAAATGAGATATGAATAAATAAACACACACACACTACACACACACACACACACACACACACACACACACACACACACACAAACAGACACAAACAGACACACACACACACACACACACACATATATATATATATATATATAGAGAATGGTACTGAGGATCAGCGCAATCTTAAAAAAAGTGCTCAACCACAGTGGGAGCGACATTTGTTACATTAAAAGCAAGTTAAAATCAAGCTTCTAAAAACATCTACAAATTTGTTTTCACGCTGTGCGGTCGTCAGGATGTGATGAGCTTGTGTTGCCAGTGCCACGTATATATATAGCTAGCTGGTTTGCTGTTGTTTTTTCCCGTGCTACATGTGTTTTCTCAGGTGTTGGTTTTTTTCGCTGATAGAAACTTCCATCTGTGTCTGCAATTGTTAACCATTTCTGTTCTAACATTTAGAGTTGCCAACTGTGGTTTACATATTATAATGTATTTCTCTGTTAGGCATAGATTGCATTTTTTTGAAATGTTGTTGTATGATGCTGCTCTTTTTAAAATTTTCCAAGATATGTTGTAGTCTATGTTTTTTTTCTTTAAGTTTCCAAATGTATTTACTCAATTCTGTTTGGTTTTTGTATCTTTCTTTGTTGAATGATTGTTTATGGTTTGCATATCTAGTTTTGAATTGGTTTTCCGTGATACCTACATATGATTCTTTTGCGTTCTCTGATGTTACAGTGGCTTGGTACACAATGTTGTTATAAAGGCATTTGTTGCTTAGGGGGCACTGTTCTTTTTTGGTACAGTTACAAGATTTCCTTTCGTTACCCTCCTTTTTTTTCTGTGCTGCTTTTCATTTTGTTTGCTGAATCGATGGCATTTTTAAGGTTTGGCATACATGAATATGATAATTTGATGTTGTTTTTGTTGAATATCTTGAATAATTTATGGTCTTTTGGGAAAGATGATGTCAAGATTTTAAAGAATTCTTTCCCTACATTTGTTTTAACTCTTGCATCATATGGGGGATTGTACCATATGATATTCCTTTTCCTGTTCTTTCTGCATCTTTTTGTATCATTGTCTGGATCGTATCTTAGTTTGTAATTGTAGCCACTTGTATGTAACGCCTCTTGGTATTCAGCTGTAGCGTTGTTGAATACTGTTTCGTTACATGACAAATTGGATAGTCTTTTATTTATGCTTTTGGGTATTGTTTTCAGTATGGAGGGTGGGTGATTGCTTTTGATGTTTACATAAACAGGCGTGTCATTTGGTTTCTTGTATGGTTTATATGTGTGTTGGTTGAGGTCTAACGTTATGTCTAAATAGTTCACTATCTTTTTGTTTGCTTCTATTGTGATTTTTAAGTTTTGGTTGTGGAAAATTTTACACAATTCTTTTTTCTTATTTTCAATATTTCTAGGGTTGTCATTCAGAGCGGCAAGGCCGTCATCCCTGTACAGTCCAGTTTGTTTTCCAAGTTTTTTTTGAATATTGGATAACATGAATAGTCCGACAAGTTCGCAAGTTTCGGCACCATCATATGATCCCATTGTGACATCAAAAGTTGAGTTCCTGCTTGTGTTCTTAATCCAGGTTTCATTTTTATTGTGCAGTAAAGTTTTCTTTGTGTGGAAAATGATTTCCATTTCTGACCCTGATATTTCTGTGTACTTGTTGGCAAATTTTATAGCTTTAGTTAGTAGCTTTTCATCTATAGATGTAGCACGGGAAAAAAAACAACAGCAAACCAGCTAGCTATATATATACGTGGCACTGGCAACACAAGCTCATCACATCCTGACGACCGCACAGCGTGAAACAAATTTGTAGATGTTTTTAGAAGCTTGATTTTAACTTGCTTTTAATGTAACAATATATATATATATATATATATATATATATATATATCTAAGTAAATGTGTTTATGAATAAAGACAATAAATAAATGAGAAACAGACGGAATATTTGATATACCATGACGATTTTGGAAGATGATTATAAACTTCGTTGAGGATAACACAGACATTGTCATAATTATACCAGTACAGCAAATAATGAAAAAAAGGAAGAAGAAAGGACAGAAAAGAATGAAGGAAGGAATGAAGGATGGAAGGAAGGAAGGAAAAGAACCATAAAAGCAAGAGAGATAAACAAAATGGAAAACAAAACCCCAAAGTCTGGGTGCTGGGTAAGTGAAAAAAAATTAGTTGAATTACTTAATTAGTTAGTTAGTTAATTCCATTATTCTCCATTTTTAATCATCTCCTGATAATGTCTTCATGGTACATCAATCCTCCCTGTCTTTACATTTCGTTCTTATTTCTTTCTTTATCTTCCTATTTCCATCTCTTCTTTTCTCCTTTGTTTCTTTTTTGTACTCTGTTCATTTATTCATTAATTCTTTTCATTTTCTTATATATGTATGTACATATATGTTTTTCTTTTTTTCTTAAAGACAATTAGAAAGTTAGCGACTGATAGAAAGAGACTCTTTACTACTTGTAGTCTGGTAGAAGCCAAAAGAAAAAAAATTCTCATTAATTAATTAGACATCTAACTAACTAACTAACTACGTAACTAACTAAATAACTACCTTACTTACTACCTAACTACATGACTAACTAACTAATTAAGTATTCTTCACATTTTTTATTCTTTCACATTTTTTCTTTGTTCTGCCGGGATTCGAACCCGCAGGTTTTGGATAGGTGGGCCTCTGAAGGCTTGCCTTTTGCAGACGGATGTCTTACCCCACTGCTAACAGACACCTATTCTACCTTGAGAAATTTATGCCTTATGAAGTTCACTTTACTTCCTCCCCAACCAGCAGCTAGTTCAAATATTCAGTTGCTTCCTACACAAGTCTGTTCATATGCCTGTTATGAGTCTCCCGTCAACTTTAGAAAGTATGCTGAACTCAGCACTACAGAACATGACGCTATCCCCGTTCAAAACTGAAGGCAAAGGAAACCACATTGTCGTCGTCCTGAGGTTCAATACTATAACCGATTATTCCCTGTCACGTTACTACCACAGCGTGCATGCTGTGTATCACAGAAAGTGCCACTTGCAGGTAAACAGGGATAACACTGTGAAACACAGACGAAGCCAAGGGTAGGCAAGGCAGACTTTTCATCTCCATCTGGTTAACTTTTGCCAACTCTGCCCAGTTTCTTCTATGGTGCTGATGCTGACAGTGAAAAAAATCTTTATACTGATAAACATGTAGCTGACAATGATCATCGTTTGCCTGCCTCTCTTCTCCAGTCTTTGTATGACACTCAAAACAAGGAACGGCAAATCAACATGAAACTGTGTGGCGCCAACACACACTTAGTGATAGTGTGCGATGACTCTGAGAAAAAGTGCGTAGCAGAAACAGATTTCCATATGACTGTTAGTGTCCAAAATACTGAAGGCTATGAACAGGAAAATAATACAAGCGAACGTGATTCAAAATCGATGCATTTACCCAACACAGAGCACGAAACAAATTAGAACATCAAGCACATGTGGCACAGACAGCGCCTAGCTCACTACAGAAGCTAATATGCAGCAGCACACAGAATCTCGTCAACAAAACATTTACTCACAAAATAATGGCAATTATTGAGGAATCTCCTCCATCTTTGTGGTGAAGGTCAACACATCACTTCTACCTGGAGTAAAGATGTTTTGAAAGGAAATCCTCACTAGGACCAATCGTGACTGTTGTGTTGTAAAGTTGTGAAGTGGACTATTACTATGTGTGATTGACTGTCTCAGGACTAGTTACAAATATATTTAATACCACGATGTGGGATCCATATCACGATGAGCGTGTGTAAAGGCCATTTGTAATACGTTGTTTCCACATAAGTTTCGTGTATGTGCCTCCCTCCTCACTCCATTTCTCCAAGCCCTCACCCCTACCCCGTTCCCCCATCCCATTCCTCCATAGTCCGTTTCTGTCAATGGGCTTAATAGCCTAAACCACATTAAACTATTCGCATTCGTATTCTCTCTCTCTCTCTCTCCTCTCTCTCTCTCTCTCTCTCTCTCTCTCTCTCTCTCTCTCTCTCTCTCTCTGTTCTCTGTCTGAAAAGTCACAAATTGAATTCGTATGTAAATTAATACCTAAATACCTAAATAAATGCCTTAATAAATAAACAAATAAGATATGAATAAATAAACACACACACACACACACACACACACACACACACACACACACACACACACACACACACACACACACACACACACAATATATATATATATATATATATATAATTATATACATATATATATATAAGTAAATGTGTTTATGAATAAAGACAATAAATAAATGAGAAACAGACGGAATATTTGATATACCATGACGATTTTGGAAGATGATTATAACTTCGTTGAGGATAACACAGACATTGTCATAATTATACCAGTACAGCAAATAATGAAAAAAAGGAAGAAGAAAGGACAGAAAAGAATGAAGGAAGGAATGAAGGATGGAAGGAAGGAAGGAAAAGAACCATAAAAGCAAGAGAGATAAACAAAATGGAAAACAAAACCCCAAAGTCTGGGTGCTGGGTAAGTGAAAAAAAATTAGTTGATTACTTAATTAGTTAGTTAGTTAATTCCATTATTCTCCATTTTTAATCATCTCCTGATAATGTCTTCATGGTACATCAATCCTCCCTGTCTTACATTTCCTTCTTATTTCTTTCTTTATCTTCCTATTTCCATCTCTTCTTTTTTCCTTTGTTTCTTTTTTGTACTCTGTTCATTTATTCATTAATTCTTTTCATTTTCTTATATATGTATGTACATATATGTTTTTCTTTTTTTCTTAAAGACAATTAGAAAGTTAGAGACTGATAGAAAGAGACTCTTTACTACTTGTAGTCTGGTAGAAGCCAAAGAAAAAAAAAATTCTCATTAATTAATCAGACATCTAACTAACTAACTAAGTAACTAACTAAATAACTACCTTACTTACTACCTAACTACATGACTAACTAATTAAGTATTCTTCACATTTTTGACTCTTTCACATTTTTGATTCTTTCACATTTTTTTCTTTGCTCTGCCGGGATTCGAACCCGCAGCTTTTGGATAGGTGGGCGTCTGAAGGCGTGCCTTTTGCAGACGGATGTCTTACCCCACTGCTAACAGACACCTATTCTACCTTGAGAAATTTATGCCTTATGAAGTTCACTTTACTTCCTCCCCAACCAGCAGCTAGTTCAAATATTCAGTTGCTTCCTACACAAGTCTGTTCATATGCCTGTTATGAGTCTCCCGTCAACTTTAGAAAGTATGCTGAACTCAGCACTACAGAACATGACGCTATCCCCGTTCAAAACTGAAGGCAAAGGAAACCACATTGTCGTCGTCCTGAGGTTCAATACTATAACCGATTATTCCCTGTCACGTTACTACCACAGCGTGCATGCTGTGTATCACAGAAAGTGCCACTTGCAGGTAAACAGGGATAACACTGTGAAACACAGACGAAGCCAAGGGTAGGCAAGGCAGACTTTTCATCTCCATCTGGTTAACTTTTGCCAACTCTGCCCAGTTTCTTCTATGGTGCTGATGCTGACAGTGAAAAAAATCTTTATACTGATAAACATGTAGCTGACAATGATCATCGTTTGCCTGCCTCTCTTCTCCAGTCTTTGTATGACAATCAAAACAAGGAACGGCAAATCAACATGAAACTGTGTGGCGCCAACACACACTTAGTGATAGTGTGCGATGACTCTGAGAAAAAGTGCGTAGCAGAAACAGATTTCCATATGACTTTAGTGTCCAAAATACTGAAGGCTATGAACAGGAAAATAATACAAGCGAACGTGATTCAAAATCGATGCATTTACCCAACACAGAGCACGAAACAAATTAGAACATCAAGCACATGTGGCACAGACAGCGCCTAGCTCACTACAGAAGCTAATATGCAGCAGCACACAGAATCTCGTCAACAAAACATTTACACACAAATAATGGCAATTATTGAGGAATCTCCTCCATCTTTGTGGTGAAGGTCAACACATCACTTCTACCTGGAGTAAAGATGTTTTGAAAGGAAATCCTCACTAGGACCAATCGTGACTGTTGTGTTGTAAAGTTGTGAAGTGGACTATTACTATGTGTGATTGACTGTCTCAGGACTAGTTACAAATATATTTAATACCACGATGTGGGATCCATATCACGATGAGCGTGTGTAAAGGCCATTTGTAATACGTTGTTTCCACATAAGTTTCGTGTATGTGCCTCCCTCCTCACTCCATTTCTCCCAAGCCCTCACCCCTACCCCGTTCCCCCATCCCATTCCTCCATAGTCCGTTTCTGTCAATGGGCTTAATAGCCTAAACCACATTAAACTATTCGCATTCGTATTCTCTCTCTCTCTCTCTCTCTCCTCTCTCTCTCTCTCTCTCTCTCCTCTCTCTCTCTCTTCTCTGTCTCTGTCTGAAAAGTCACAAATTGAATTCGTATGTAAATTAATACCTAAATACCTAAATAAATGCCTTAATAAATAAACAAATAAGATATGAATAAATAAACACACACACACACACACACATACACACACACACACACACAACACACACACACACACACCACACACACACATATATATATATATATATATATATATATATATACATATAATATATTATATAAGTAAATGTGTTTATGAATAAAGACAATAAATAAATGAGAAACAGACGGAATATTTGATATACCATGACGATTTTGGAAGATGATTATAACTTCGTTGAGGATAACACAGACATTGTCATAATTATACCAGTACAGCAAATAATGAAAAAAAGGAAGAAGAAAGGACAGAAAAGAATGAAGGAAGGAATGAAGGATGGAAGGAAGGAAGGAAAAGAACCATAAAAGCAAGAGAGATAAACAAAATGGAAAACAAAACCCCAAAGTCTGGGTGCTGGGTAAGTGAAAAAAAATTAGTTGATTACTTAATTAGTTAGTTAGTTAATTCCATTATTCTCCATTTTTAATCATCTCCTGATAATGTCTTCATGGTACATCAATCCTCCCTGTCTTACATTTCCTTCTTATTTCTTTCTTTATCTTCCTATTTCCATCTCTTCTTTTTTCCTTTGTTTCTTTTTTGTACTCTGTTCATTTATTCATTAATTCTTTTCATTTTCTTATATATGTATGTACATATATGTTTTTCTTTTTTTCTTAAAGACAATTAGAAAGTTAGAGACTGATAGAAAGAGAC
>JAMYXO010005008.1:10000-16309 GCA_033310375.1 Conus canariensis | reverse complement strand
CGGCGTCTAATCTTTCTCTAATGTGCGAAGTAGTATAGGATTGTATAATCGATGCCATATGCTGATAGGCTTGTCGCCGATTTCTTTCAAGTCTCAGTTTTTTCCTTTGTAATAAGTAGATTATGATATGTTCTACAGAAAGATGTACAAAGGCGCGTCTGTGCTTTGACCTACCCTCTTATTGGAGTCTAAATTGAATGTTACCACACAAATAAAAAATAGACGTGTCAATGTTTGTTATGAACGTCCGATCAGGCGTCTGTGAAGCAGGTTACACTCACAGGACGTCTTTAAATGAGATAAAATTGTCAAAAGTTGCATGTCGCCAAAGAGGGTTAGTTTTTTTTTATCAAATACACCTATGATGCTCTGTCAATCTACCTAAAGGTGTCTTTTGCCTCAAATAACCTTTGGTGGCTTGTAGTTTTCTCAAGTAAACTTGATGCTGACATTCAGGTTGATACAGAAACACACGATTTTTTTTAACCATTGTCGTCAAAACATTGTAATCTACGTTACTAAATGGCAATGGGTTTAAAAAGACTTAAAAGAAATCTTTTAACCAGACCCTAGTATATATCCTAAAACCAGAAGGAAACAAAAATCACATTTTTAAAACTTCCAATAAACTTAAAGGCGTCATCACCCATAAATAGCATCTTTGGGTTGTTCAAAAGTATGATCGAGCGTGTTTCGATATACGTGGTACTTTTCTTCTGGAACTCACTTCTATCCGTGTTTCGGGTCGTGCAAGTAGCCAAATCGTGACTCGCCACGGAGATTGCCGAGCACAGTACGGAAAGAGACGAGAGTCGGGGATTCTGCAAGTGACGTATAAATGCCAAGACTATCGTGAATGAAAGACATGTCCCTAAAAGCTTTCGCTATGAGGACGTAAAAATCAACTATTTTCCGGCGATAATGGCAGATGCTCCCAGCTACGAGTCAAGTTCCAACAAAGAGGACATCGAACGTGAAATTTTCACTGAAGTGTTTGGAGTTCAGCCGTACCAGTTTGAACCTACAGCTCCTTGTACAGTACCACCTCCCTCGCCATCAGACGCTTGTGTTTCTTTCCAGGCAGTTCGACATTATTTTTACAGGTTGACCATATTATGTACATGTACACACATACGCACGACACAGATAGTACATGATATACACATGCACATACATGCATCTGTTCACACACACACACACACACACACACACACACACACACACACACACACACACACACAATACACATTACCGTAGTATGTAAATAACTTTAAAATGTGTTAAACCACATTTTCCTTCAGTTGTTTAGATCTATCAGATAATGCCTTTTCCTTTGCACAGGAGTTTGTCAGCTACTGCATCATCACACTAATTCTCTTCCCTGCTGTAGAAATCTTTTCAATTGCTGTTCACTTTCAGTCCCCCTCCTGACTGACTGCCACAATGACAGTAACAATGTATGTTTCAGTTTGATGCCAACACTCAACAAAAACCAACAACTATCTTTACAACCAACCATACACTGAGAATGACATGAAACACAAAAAGATCAACCACCCATTCCACAAACCTTACCTTCATTTTGTATCTGAGTTTGGCTCTCTTGCTCCTGACACAATCCGTGTCACTGTTGCGTTTGAGGCTTGCATTTGCAGCTGGCGAATGAACAGAGAGTGCTTTAATACATTTTTCTGTTATAATAGTTGGTACAGCATCCTTTTCAGCTGTCTTCGGACCCTAATTCCAGCTTCCACCTTTACCTTCCAGGTGTGTTGGTCTTGGAAACTGTGCTCTTTGAAGTGACGACCGCAAATGCCATGATAACTGTCCCGAAGAACAAAATCTTTCCTTGTTGTGGTGACAAAATTTATCCACAATTGCCTAAACTGGCTGGAGTCACCTGAAAAAGCATGAACGCTTACTCTTTGCTTATTTCCTGATGAAATTCCGCAACCAGACACAGCACACATTCGCCCCATCTCACTTCAGCCGAACACGAAGAGCGACTTGGCTTTTCTACGTCATCAATCTGGAAACCCCCCTTTTATCGAAATCGAGGCTCTCGTTCCTGGTTCAGCCTCTCGCTTTCCCAGTCCGCAGGAAATGCTGTTCTCACTGCAAGATGAGAACACAGGCGGCTGATTCGGGGCTGGGTTTCGCAATACGACCACATACCAAAACCGTGTATTTGGTCCAAATAGATTTGTAAAAATGGGTGAGAACCCCTTTAAGCGTCAAGATTTTCTTTTCTCTTTTTCAAAGTTGGCAATAAGCGTGTAATCTACGTGACTTCGTTTCTACCAAACTGGCTAACGTGACCTGACTGAAGAAAATGTATGAGAACCATACGCCTAAGGGAAGATAATTACACTTAAACTTGCAGGAAAACTCCTTCCTTCCAGTTTTTCGTCAGACTTGACAAAATACTGGGACATAAATCTACGTTACGTAAGCAATGTTACTGCAGAAAAGGTTACTTGTTTGTTCCGTGTCAAGTTTTTATTTTTTGCGGAACCCACGCTATTAAAGCATCACAATTGCTTCCCTGGTTTCACCATTTGCATTCCACATTTGGGATGTGAAACAGTGTAGCCATGAATAATTGATTGATATGCTGGTAAAGTGAGCTTGGTTTCCAAGTTCAAAACACAGGTGGGTACCTTCGTAGTAATTATGATTTTTAGATACGTTGTTAGAGCATGAAAACGGTTAAACACAAAATCGGGGCGTGATGTGTCTTAGGTAGTTTTTTTTTTAATGCACAATGTAGCAATGTCAGTTGTAACGTAGCTTACATACCTTCATTAGACTTGTCTGTTTCTCGAAAGTGTCTTGTTGCAAAATCCGTGTCAGAAAGCCAGCAAGTATAATGTTTTCTGAATCTATAAAAAGCCGTCATGATGTTTGTTGCCTCAATGGTCACATGTGCACCTTAACAGCTGCACTATGGTGGAAGGAAGTGATGGTAACGGAGAATACATTCCTTGGGAAGCCATATCATTAATATCTTTTTTCTACAATGAAAGAATAGAAAGTTGGAACTTTGGACATTAGAACAGGCAGAACAAGTATTATTAGATACAAACAATGAGTTCAGGGTAAGATATTAAAAGCAAAAAGAAAGCGAATGTATGAGGATTAATTGATAACGTAGATTACAAGAAATGGTAACGTAGCTTACAAAACTAAATTTATGACTTATTGTACTCCCAACGGGAGTAATTATACAATCAGAATGGACAGAAAATTTCTCTGTGTTTCTGTTTGTTGTGTCTGCTGGTATGTCATTCTGTCTTTGTATATGTACAGGAACAGATTTATGTTCTACGTCATTTCTGATCACGCAAACGTACTTGGCGTCAAGGCATGTTGGAACTTCTTCGAAAGCCGCCATGGAAAAGGGCCCTGTGATGGCCTTGGTGGGGTGGCAAAGAGGATGGCAAACCTAGCATCCTGCCAAAGCAGGACAATCCAGGATGCTGAAGACTTCTTCAAATGGGGAAAGGAGACCTCAAAAACGGTTCACTACATCTTCGTTAGTGAGGAAGATGTGAACAGAGAAAAACAGATCTTAGAAACCCTGACCAAAGACACAGTCCCATGCAAAGGGACTATGAAAGTACACTCTGTTTACACTGTAGAGAGAAACGTCATCATGACCAGAACAACCTCTTGCTGTTTCACAATTGTCTGACAGGGGATCTCAGTCAATGTCAGTGGACTCAATGCACCATGTGGAAGAAAATTTCCAAGCTCAGTCAATCAAAACATCCATCAACTGCAATGGACACACAAGACCATACTCCAGTGCCACATTGTGATTCTACAGGACTGTTGACCTCAGCTGTGGAGGAACATCGACTAAAGCCCAAAGGCCCAGCGCTACCTGATTCCGAAATCCTGGACGTTCATCCTGACAAAGGTGACTTTGTTGCAGCAGTGTATCAGAAGCAGTGGTACGTCGGGAAAGTCAAGGACATTGATGAGGAAGAAGGAGAGTGCTATACTGAGTTCATGGAAAAGAGTAAAAAAGTTGAGAACTCCTACAAGTGGCCACGTCACCAAGATGAATTGTGGGTGTCCTTTGATGACATCATCTGCATTATACAAGAACCAGAAGCAACTGGTCGATGATTTGGGCGGACATTTCAGCTTCAGGAAGATCAGCATCTGATCAGGGATTTGTTTGAAAAGTGCAGTGACTTGGCTGTTTCCCATCATTTGGATGGCTAGGATTAAGCAGCATCTTGCAGTCACATTTTTCTTTGTCTGTGTTCAAAACACACTGAATCACCACTTAAGGGAGAGTTTCTTTAATATGTGTTACCATAAAAGACATTTTTTTTACATTAAAGTGTTTAAGTTCTTTTATAAACAGGAAAGTAACAGAGACTGACCAGAAGTAATCTACGTGATCAGAAGTAATCTACGTTTCCTTTGTTGAAATCACCAGCTATGAAGCTAAAAAATAATGCTAAGGTTCATAATCTTTCATTTTGCTTCGTTTCATTCCGGTAGGTTTGGTTTTTTGGAAGTTTCTGGCAATGTGTAAAAACTGTAATCTACGTTCCAAGAGCTTGTAATCTACGTTATAATTATTTTTGAGGTTTGAAGTAATTTTCACCTACTTATTATCACACAGTTCGGTGAAATTTAGTGAAAGGAGTGATTAAGTTTCAATTTTTCATTATATATTTTTGTCCTTCCTATTGTTATGCTAAATAAGAGATTTTGTTTGAGGAGTTGGTGGATGAAAAAAAAAAGCTTTTTTCTTTTAGCTGTTGAATTCATATAAAGTTTGACGAGTTTGTTTAGAGAAAGCAAACAGGCGTAGTATGCTATGAAACGATATTCATTTCTGGAGTTGAAAATGGAAAGTATTGGTGGATTTTGTTTCCTGTTTTGCGTTCATTGAATTTTGAAGCTAGCAATGCGGCGTAACGCAAATTACAACATTCGTTTCAGGCCATTGTGTTCAATGAAAAATTGCAAAAAAAAAATGTTTGAGGCCGAGATTTTTTTTAACCAAATATTGCAGAAGGGTTGTTCTGTGAAACTAATAAAAATTTATGTTAAAATCGATTTGTTTCCTTTTATGATATTTTGGATTCTGATTTGTACATCTTTCTGTAGAACGAGTGTATAATCTTCTGCTGGTGTTTTGACCAGTAAAGCTTTCCATAACGTTTTGCTGAAAACTACTTATGTTTTGATCAGAAACTGAAGGTGGGAGGCACATCTAAACTATATATGTCCTGTTTCATGACACAGTCCAGTCTGTTTTTCAAACTGTTCAAGGAAGGTGCTTCAGTAACACTGGAAGGAAGGCGGTTCCAAATCACCACACGTTGAGAGAAGTTCTGTCGGAGACTTGTGCTGTATCTGTGTTATTTTTTTTTTCAGCTTAAAGCAATGTCCCCTGGTGATTGTCCTAATCTCTTTCTCAAACAAGGAGTTTTCCAACATGTACATTCCATGTGTATACTTATACACTTCTATTAGGTCTCGTATCCTTCTGTAAGACATGCTGGGTAGTTTCATCTTCTCTCGCCTTTCCTCATAACTCAAACCTTTCAGGTAAGTTGTGCTGGCCCAGACCTAGTGCGTAACAATGAGAGACAGAAAAGTAAGAGAACAAAATGTGAACGTGTTTGCGACTGTACGTGAGCGCGAGCGAACTGTGCACCTATTTCTGTGCGTGCGATTGTGGAATGCAGTAGTTTACAGTGGTAGGCATCTGTGTAGAGCTGGCACTGTGGTTTTAAATGCATTAGCAGATTTCTGACCGATACCCCATATCTCTCCCATCACTTTCTCACCAACACCTGCCCCGGAAGGATGACGAAACTGTAGATCCTAACAGTTCAATACACAACAGATGATCGGAGTAAAGAATAAAGAATTACTGTTTCTTCAACGACATATAATGGATGCCAAACGATTCAACCAGAAAAACAACACCAGAGAGCGGAAGCGCTCGCCGCTGCTGAATAAGAGACAATATTGGGTCAACCCCGATATGGTATCATAATCCAATAATAAAATGAATGACCACTGTCACTGCCCTGAACTCAAACAGCGCAGTATCACCAAAACCGATAGCGATCGAAAACAAATGACCGGCGAGGCCATATATAGTAACGAAGACCCAGACATACTAACAAAAGCGGAGCGACAGGACGGCGCCCCCCTGCTGGGCTGTACGTGACTAGGCATACGCCTAATCAATTTCAACTTGCAACCAAATCACTGCACTAACTTAAAAATAACACAATAAATTTAAAAACTACCTATTCCAACTTCCAATCA
>JAMYXO010005008.1:0-5000 GCA_033310375.1 Conus canariensis | reverse complement strand
CCAGCACATACACAGTCTCAAAGCGCAAAGAACTGAGAACACGTGGTTAGTGAGACCTCCTCTGTGCATGATGTGCTAGAACACGTGGCTAGAGAGACCTCCTCTGTGCATGATGTGCTAGAAGAACACGTGGCTAGTGAGACCTCCCCTGTGCATGATGTGCTAGAAGAACACGTGGCTGAATAGACCTCCTTTGTGCATGATGTGCTAGAAGAACACGTGGCTGAATAGACCTCCTCTGTGCATGATGTGCTAGAGAGAACACGTGGCTAGTGAGACCTCCTCTGTGCATGATGTGCTAGAAGAACACGTGGCTAGTGAGACCTCCTCTGTGCATGATGTGCTAGAAGAGAGGGTGCCACAAGGAACTTTAGTTTGACTGTTGGGCCCATGCCTGTTTTGGTATAGAAACATACACTGTAGGAATCAATCTCTCTCTGTCTGTCTGTCTGTCTGCTCTCTCTCTCTCTCCCTCTCTCAGTCTCCCTCTCCGACTCTCTCTCTCTCCCTCTCTCTCCATATTTGTGTGTCTCTCCCTCACCGACTCTCTCTCTCTCTCCCTCTCCATATTTGTGTGTCTCTATCTCTTTGACTCTCTCTCTCTCTCTGTATTTGTGTATCTCTGTCTCTCTGACTCTCTCTCGCTCTGTATTTGTGTATCTCTCTCTCTGTCTCTGTCTCTGTCACTCTCTCTCTCTCTGTATTTGTGTCTCTCTGACTCTCCCTCTGTCTCTCTATTTGTGTATCTCTATCTCTCTGACTCTCTCTCTCTCTCTCTCTCTGTATTTGTGTATCTCTCTCTCTCTCTCTGTATTTGTGTATCTCTGTCTCTCTCTCTGTAATTGTGTATCTCTGTCTCTCTGTCTCTGTATTTGTGTATCTCTCTCTCTCTGACTCTCTCTCTCTCTGTATTTGTGTATCTCTGTCTCTCTGTCTCTGTATTTGTGCATCTCTGTCTCTCTCTCTCTCTCTCTCTGTATTTGTGTATCTCTATCTATTTGACTCTCTCTCTCTCTCTCTGTATTTGTGTATCTCTGTCTCCCTGACTCTCTCTCTCTCTCTGTATTTGTGTATATCTCTCTGACTCTCTCCCTCTCTCTCTGTATTTGTGTATCTCTCTCTCTCTCTCTCTGTATTTGTGTATCTCTGTCTCTCTCTCTGTAATTGTGTATCTCTGTCTCTCTGTCTCTGTATTTGTGTATCTCTAGCTCTCTGACTCTCTCTCTCTCTCTCTGTATTTGTGTATCTCTGTCTCTCTCTCTCTCTGTATTTGCTCTTCTCTCTCTCTCTCTCTCTCTCTCTCTCTCTGTATTTGTGTATCTCTATCTCTCTGACTCTCTCTCTCTCTCTCTCTCTCTCTCTGTATTTGTGTATCTCTGTCTCTCTGACTCTCTCTCTCTCTCTGTATTTGTGTATCTCTATCTCTCTGACTCTCTCTCTCTCTCTCTCTCTCTCTCTCTCTCTCTGTATTTGTGTATCTCTGTCTCTCTGACTCTCTCTCTCTCTCTCTCTGTATTTGTGTATCTCTATCTCTCTGACTCTCTCCTCTCTCTCTCTCCTCTCTCTCTCTCTCTCTCTGTATTTGTGTATCTCTGTCTCTCTGACTCTCTCTCTCTCTCTCTCTCTCTCTCTCTCTCTCTCTCTCTCTGTATTTGTGTATATCTCTCTGATCTCTCTCTTGACCAAGATGGCGGACTGAGGAGATCGGTGAACTGTTAACCGTCTGTCAATATTATTGAATTTCACTGGCTATAATGTCACAACAGTTGTAATTAGTGTACTGGAGAATGTATGATTGTTCACTTGACTCAAGGATGTAAGTACCGTCATCCATCGACCTTTAGCACATCATTGACGAAAAACACCATTGTAGAACGTTGGGCGCCTGTATCATCAGTTGAAAATCCAAAACAAATTCAAATAAAATCGAGATATTTTCAAACAGTTTATCACACACATGCTCTGCCATCACGATCACGAAATGTCGCAAAATAACTGAACGCGCATCCAACGGCTTGAATATGAAAAAGCTTGTGCAAGTTGATGATAGTCATGTAGATTTACATTGCCAAGCAAATCGCATGAATAAAGAATAAGAATTATGCTGATTTAACGAACATCAGTTCCAAGTTACAAAAATGAATCTCTCAACACATTAACAATCTATAAATAAGTCTAGCCTACAAATCCAAACATCGCCTACCTCAGGCAATCTTCCCGAAATGGTTGTGGAATTCTGGCTGATGCTGCCGCTCTGGCCCACACCAACCTCATAGACCTTGGCCTGTCCGTAGACCTCCCACCCCACACCCCCTGGGGGGGGGGGGGGGGGATTTATGACTGAAATTTTCTGATACTTTGTTCATTTTAAAATTTTATGGCATATGTTACCCCGCTGTAACCAGGTTATTTCAGGATATACGAGCGTTACACTATAGTAACCCTACCGATGGTGATTATTCAGGGGGTGGGGTTATTTTAAGTCTCTTAAATCAAATTTCTTCTTAAGTATTTGTACTAAATTTGGTACCAAACTAAAGAATATTGAAAAGGCTATCTGCTCATGTGCATTTCACAACCATACAAGGAATGCGGAACATGTTCTTTACGAACAAAATTTAAAAAAAAACCAGTACGATACAAAAAACCAACTTGTCAATGGTAATGACATGTCTCTGAGTACAGATAAAAAAAAAACCTCTCACCCTATTCATTGCTGATGTCACAGCCATCTTGAAAGACAGCATCAGCCAAGCTGCCAAGCTGAGGTGGACTAGTTTGTGTACTCGAAGAGCACGGTTGTAGTGTTTGCCAGCAAACACTTGCTCTATTGACCCACTCGCACAGACAGAAGACTGAATGACTATGCCAGCAAGACCAGTTCCCCATATCAGTTTGCCAACAGCGCCAAGGAAAGAGCAGATTGTATGGAAGCTTCCTAGACTGACAAAGATGTCTTGGAAGAGATTGTTCTGCCACACCAAGTTGTATGCTTTCCTTGCTACTGCTAAGTCAAATGTAACTAATGTTATACCTTGCCCCACTTGCTTTGCTGCTGCCTGTGACACTTTGAGGACATGCTGGACTGTGGAATTTTCTGTGATGGGGTGGTGGATGGGTGGCATGTAGTCAACAGTAGACTGCATCCTTTCTATCCCTTCTTCTCCTGTGAGAGACACCCATCCTCCCCATCCAGGCACCAGTTGATTTCCATCTTTGGCCTCAAATCTGGAGAAAACTCACCAAAAGTCAACAACTTTAGCTTTGTAGACTGCCTTGGGTTTGAGAAATGAGTGTCGACAACATTCAAGTTGGGTTCTGCCTTTTCTTTTGCAAAGCAGGGTGGTACGTGTTTCTTGGTTCAGCTGCATGGAGCATTGGTGGTTTTGAGGAGCAGGAGATAGTTCTGTTTGAGAAGGAACTGTGTCATGCACTGTGTCTCCTGTCACCTCTTGAATAACTAGGCCATGAGTGGAGTGGGTGGTGTCAGCTCCTGAAAGGGTTTCTTCGTTCAGGTCAAAGTTATCCCAACAGAAATGAATCACTTTGTTCTGTTCCAAACTCACCGTTGATGGCAGAAGACTAGCACACTGATGTACAGAGTTGGCCATAGCAGTCTCAAGTCCTACAATTGTTTTGTATCCAGCAACGTGCTCAAAATGATTCAAGAGACTTCAGAGCTACCAGTAACATGTCTGATAGACATTCCAAGTAGAAGATGTTTGGGCATTTTCCACTTTCCCCTGTCAAAGAGTATGTCCTGGCCGATGGAGGATGCTAATCTGGTGGTTTTGTTTTGCTCCACAGTACTACTTTTTCCAGACAGCAGGTTTTGGAGAAAATCTGTGAGAATAGCTGGAGGATGGACAGCATCAGACTGAAGGTACTCTGTAGATGGAGGCCATGGCATGTCAGGTGCAGCTCTAAAAGCATCCAAGATGTGTCGACGAAGGACATATGCAGACTCCTCAAGTCGCCTTTCTTCTGAAGCTGCTGACACAAACGCTGTCTCAACTGCCTGACCTCGGGCAAGTTCGTCACAATAAACAAGTTCACTGCGATGGTTTGGAGCCC
This sequence comes from Conus canariensis, assembly GCA_033310375.1. NCBI lineage: Eukaryota > Metazoa > Mollusca > Gastropoda > Neogastropoda > Conidae > Conus > Conus canariensis. Next base: position 926 of record JAMYXO010005008.1, on the reverse strand, counting down.
AAAATTTTATTCTGAAGCCAAAATATTTCATTATCTTTTCTGTCAGTTTGTAAGTCTTGTATCCTGGGTTGTAGAAGTCAGGGGAATGTTGTTGCATGTATCCACAGTACTTCTCTCTCAGCATGGTCATTCTCTCCACCTGCGCACCTCTGATCAAGGCATTTTCAACATACTCACATATGTACTCAAATGCCCTCTCATGTGCCTGTAGCTGCTCAACAGATGTCTGGCTTGTGGATGTTTCAGCATGCCTGCCTTCAGATCTCACATAGTCTTTCCTGCAACCCTCATGATAGTGAGCTTCACGTGCTACCAGATCTACATCTTGATAATGAGTGAAAATGTCATCATGCGTAATTTTTGCTGCATCCTTTATAGACTGTTCTGCCGTCTTGGTGACTCATTTTACAAGTTTGTCAAAACATGCAACTCCTTTTGAAGCTTTCTTCCTGAATTTTTTGTTGCAAAAGATACATCTGTCGTTTGGAAGCAGTGGGCCTGATGTAGCAACAGCAGTCCTCTTTGGTTTAGATGGTCCTACAACTTCTTCACTCTCTGTCTCATGTTTCCTTTTCCTGGCAAATTTCACATTGGTAAACCGTGCATAACAGCTTCTGTGATAACCATGGCGAGTAAAGTCCATACTTTCTGGAATGCAATCACAAATCTGATCTAGTCTATGACATGCTACATTTGAAGCACGTCTCAAATGGAGAGACTTCTGGATAGGTTTTTTTTTTTTTTTTTTTTTTTTTTTTACTTTCTTCAGTTAGTGGGGTTATAGTCTTCTTTTTTTCTGTTGTTTTTTTTAAATGAATTACACATGTTCTCCATCTCTTGAACATTTTCTTTTGCATTTGGGTGTGCTTTTAAAGGTCACTGGTTGTTCATCTGCCATGGTGCAAATCTGAATTCACACAGGAGAA
>JAMYXO010005007.1:0-16310 GCA_033310375.1 Conus canariensis | reverse complement strand
TAGACAGTGCAAAGTTTGCTTGATATCTCTGTAGATGTAATAAAAAATCATGCAACACGTGTAATGCTGCATGTCGTAAATCTGCTCGTTTTACTTTGCACAAATGATTACCTTCCTTATCTGAAAAAGCTGAATGAAGCTGTCATTGTTAATATTACACACAGACACACACAGACATCCAGACATCCAGACACACAGACACACACACTCACACTCACACACTCGCACACTCGCACACACACACACACACACACACACACACACACACACACACACACACACACACACACACACACTTACGCACATTTGAATGCGCCCACACAGTGACCCAAAGAAATCTAATTTACTTAAAATCTTTTTTTTGCTGTCTCATATTCTGTGCTACTCCAGTGGCATTACCCTCACACTGTTCATTCCAGCATTACCCTCACACTGTTCATTCAGCATTACCCTCGCACTGTTGATTCCAGCATTACCCTCACACTGTTCATTCCAGCATTACCCCAACACACTGTTGATTCCAGCATTACCCTCACACTGTTCATTCCAGCATTACCCTCGCACTGTTGATTCCCAGCATTACCCCCACACTGTTCATTCCAGCATTACCCCAACACACTGTTGATTCCAGCATTACCCTCACACTGTTGATTCCAGCATTACCCTCGCACTGTTGATTCCAGCATTACACCTCACACTGTTGATTCCAGCATTACCCTCACACTGTTCATTCCAGCATTACCCTCATACCACTGTTCATTCCAGCATTACCCTCAAAACTGTCCATTCCAGCATTACCCCCACACACTGTTCATTCCAGCATTACCCTCACACTGTTCATTCCAGCATTACCCCCACACACTGTTCATTCCAGCATTACCATCACACTGTTCATTCCAGCATTACCCTCACACTGTCCATTCCAGCATTACCCCCCACACTGTTCATTCCAGCATTACCCTCACACTGTTCATTCCAGCATTACCCCAACCACTGTTGATTCCAGCATTACCCTCACACACTGTTTATTCCAGCATTACCATCACACTGTTCATTCCAGCATTACCCTCACACTGTCCATTCCAGCATTAGCCTCACACTGTCCATTCCAGCATTACCCCCACACACTGTTCATTCCAGCATTACCCCCACACACTGTTCATTCCAGCATTACCATCACACTGTTCATTCCAGCATTACCCTCACACTGTCCATTCCAGCATTACCCCCCCACACTGTTCATTCCAGCATTACCCTCACACACTGTTTATTCCAGCATTACCCTCACACTGTTCATTCCAGCATTACCCTCACACACTGTTTATTCCAGCATTACCCCACACTGTTCATTCCAGCATTACCCTCACACTGTCCATTCCAGCATTACCCCCACACTGTCCATTCCAGCATTACCCCCACACACTGTTCATTCCAGCATTACCCTCACACTGTCCATTCCAGCATTACCTCACACTGTTCATTCCAGCATTACCCCACACTACTGATCATTCCAGAATTTACCCCCCACACTGTTCATTCCAGCATTACCCTCACACTGTCCATTCCAGCATTACCCCCACACACTGTTCATTCCAGCATTACCCTCACACTGTTCATTCCAGCATTACCCTCACACTGTCATTCCAGCATTACCCTCACACTGTCCATTCCAGCATTACCCTCACACTGTCCATTCCAGCATTACCCCACACACTGTTCCATTCCAGCATTACCCTCACACTGTCCATTCCAGCATTACCCCCACACACTGTTCATTCCAGCATTACCTCTCACACTGTTCATTCCAGCATTACCCCACACACTGTCATTCCAGCATTACCCTCACACTGTTCATTCCAGCATTACCCTCACACTGTCCATTTCCAGCATTACCCCCACACACTGTTCATTCCAGCATTACCCTCACACATGTTCATTCCAGCATTACCTCACACACTGTCCATTCCAGCATTACCCCACACACTGTCCATTCCAGCATTACCCTCACACATGTTCATTCCAGCATTACCCCACACACTGTTCATTCCAGCATTACCCTCCACACTGTTCATTCCAGCATTACCCCCACCACTGTTCATTCCAGCATTACCCCACACCTGTCCATTCCAGCATTACCCCCACACACTGTCCATTCCAGCATTACCCCACACACTGTTATTCCAGCATTACCCCACACTGTTCTCCAGCTTACCCCTGTATTCCAGCATTACCCCACACACTGTCCATTCCAGCATTACCCTCACACTGTCCATTCCAGCATTACCCCCACACACTGTTCATTCCAGCATTACCCCCACACACTGTCCATTCCAGCATTACCCTCACACATGTTCATTCCAGCATTACCCTCACACTGTTTCACATTACCAGCTTACCCCACACTGTTCATTCCAGCATTACCTCACACTGTCCATTCCAGCATTACCCCCACACACTGTCCATTCCAGCATTACCCACCACACCACTGTTCATTCCAGCATTACCCTCACACTGTCATTCCAGCATTACCCACACACTGTTCATTCCAGCATTACCCCACACACTGTTCATTCCAGCATTACCCTCACACACTGTCATTCCAGCATTACCCCCCACACTGTTCATTCCAGCATTACCCCACACTGTTATTCCAGCATTACCCCACACTGTCATTCCAGCATTACCCTCACACTGTTCATTCCAGCATTACCCTCACACTGTCATTCCAGCATTACCCCCACACACTGTTCATTCCAGCATTACCTCACACTGTTCATTCCAGCATTACCCTCACACTGTATTCCAGCATTACCCCACACACTGTTATTCCAGCATTACCCTCACACTGTTCATTCCAGCATTACCCACACACTGTCATTCCAGCATTACCCTCACACTGTTCATTCCAGCATTACCCACCACACAACTGTCATTCCAGCATTACCTCACACTGTCATTCCAGCATTACCCCACACATGTTCATTCCAGCATTACCCCACACACTGTCATTCCAGATTACCCACACACTGTTCATTCCAGCATTACCCTCACACTCATTGTTCCATTCCAGCATTACCCTCACACACTGTTATTCCAGCATTACCCTCACACTGTTCATTCCGCATTACTCACACGTTTTTCCAGCATTACCCCACACTGTTCATTCCAGCATTACCCTCACACTGTCCATTCCAGCATTACCCCCACACTGTCCATTCCAGCATTACCCCCACACACTGTTCATTCCAGCATTACCCTCACACTGTCCATTCCAGCATTACCCTCACACTGTTCATTCCAGCATTACCCCCACACACTGATCATTCCAGAATTACCCCCACACACTGATCATTCCAGCATTAACCTTACACTGTCCATTCCAGCATTACCCCCACACACTGTTCATACGAGCATTACCCTCACACTGTTAATTCCAGCATTACCTCACACTGTTCATTCCAGCATTACCCTCACACTGTTCATTCCAGGATTACCCCACACACTGTTCATTCCAGCATTACCCTCACACACTGTTTATTCCAGCATTACCCTCACACTGTTCATTCCAGCATTACCCCACACACTGTTATTCCAGCATTACCCCACACTGTTCATTCCAGCATTACCCACACACTGTCCATTCCAGCATTACCCCCACACTGTCCATTCCAGCATTACCCCCACACACTGTTCATTCCAGCATTACCCTCACACTGTCCATTCCAGCATTACCCTCACACTGTTCATTCCAGCATTACCCCCACACACTGATCATTCCAGCATTACCCCCACACACTGTTCATTCCAGCATTACCCTCACACTGTTCATTCCAGCATTACCCCCACACACTGTTGATTCCAGCATTACCCTCACACACTGTTTATTCCAGCATTACCATCACACTGTTCATTCCAGCATTACCCTCACACTGTCCATTCCAGCATTAGCCTCACACTGTCCATTCCAGCATTACCCCCACACACTGTTGATTCCAGCATTACCCCCACACACTGTTCATTCCAGCATTACCATCACACTGTTCATTCCAGCATTACCCTCACACTGTTCATTCCAGGATTACCCCCACACGCTGTTCATTCCAGCATTACCCTCACACACTTTTATTCCAGCATTACCCTCACACTGTTCATTCCAGCATTACCCTCACACACTGTTTATTCCAGCATTACCCCACACTGTTCATTCCAGCATTACCCCCACACTGTTCATTCCAGCATTACCCTCACACTGTTCATTCCAGCATTACCCCCACACACTGTTCATTCCAGCATTACCCCACACTGTTCATCCAGCATTACCCCCACACTGTTCATTCCAGCATTACCCCCACTGTTCATTCCAGCATTGCCCCCCACACACTGTTCATTCCAGCATTACCCTCACACTGATCATTCCAGCATTACCCCCCCACACTGTCAATCCAGCATTACCCTCACACTGATCTTCCAGCATGCCCTCACACTGTTCATTCCAGCATTACCCCCACACTGTCATTCCAGCATACCCCCAACTGTTCATTCCAGCATTACCCTCACACTGTTCATTCCAGCATTACCCCACACTGTTCATTCCAGCATTACCCCACACTGTTCATTCCAGCATTACCCCACACATGTTCATTCCAGCATTACCCCACACTGTTCATTCCAGCATTACCCCCACACTGTCATTCCAGCATTACCCACACTGTCATTCCAGCATTACCCTCACACTGTCATTCCAGCATTACCCCCACACACTGTCATTCCAGCATTACCCTCACAACTGTTCATTCCAGCATTACCCCCCACACACTGTTCATTCCAGCATTACCCTCACACTGTTCATTCCAGCATTACCCTCACACTGTTATTCCAGCATTACCCCACACTGTCATTCCAGCATTACCCCCACACTGTCCATTCCAGCATTACCCCCACACACTGTTCATTCAGCATTACCCTCACACTGTTCATTCCAGCATTACCCTCACACTGTCATTCCAGCATACCCTCACACTGTTCATTCCAGCATTACCCCCACACACTGTCATTCCAGATTACCCTCACACTGTTCATTCCAGCATTACCCCACACTGCTCGATTCCAGATTACCCCCCACACACTGTTCATTCCAGCATTACCCTCACACTGTTCATTCCAGCATTACCGTCACACTGTTCATTCCAGCATTACCCTCACACTGTTCATTCCAGCATTACCCTCACAGTGATCATTCCAGCATTACCCTCACACTGTTCATTCCAGCATTACCCTCACACTGTTCATTCCAGCATTACCCCCACACTGATGATTACAGCATTACCCCCCCCCACACTGTTCATTCCAATATTACCCTCACACTGTTCATTCCAGCATTACCCCCACACTGTTCATTCCAACATTACCCCCCACACACTGTTCATTCCAGCATTACCCTCACACTGTTCATTCCAGCATTACCCCCACACTGTTCATTCCAGCATTACCCTCACACTGTTCATTCCAGCATTACCCCCACACACTGTTCATTCCAGCATTACCCCACACTGTTCATTCCAGCATTACCCCCACACTGTTCATTCCAGCATTACCCCCACACTGTTCATTCCAGCATTGCCCCCCACACACTGTTCATTCCAGCATTACCCTCACACTGATCATTCCAGCATTACCCCCACACACTGTTCATTCCAGCATTACCATCACACTGATCATTCCAGCATTGCCCTCACACTGTTCATTCCAGCATTACCCCCACACTGATCATTCCAGCATTACCCCCACACTGTTCATTCCAGAATACCCTCACACTGTTCATTCCAGCATTACCCCCACACACTGTTCATTCCAGCATTACCCTCACACTGTTCATTCCAGCATTACCCCCCACACACTGTTCATTCCAGCATTACCCTCACACTGTTCATTCCAGCATTACCCCCACACTGTTCATTCCAGCATTACCCTCACACTGTTCATTCCAGCATTACCCTCACACTGATCATTCCAGCATTACCCCCACACACTGTTCATTCCAGCATTACCCTCACACACTGTTCATTCCAGCATTACCCCCACACACTGTTCATTCCAGCATTACCCTCACACTGTTCATTCCAGCATTACCCTCACACTGTTGATTCCAGCATTACCCCCACACTGTTCATTCCAGCATTACCCCCACACTGATCATTCCAGCATTACCCCCACACACTGTTCATTCCAGCATTACCGTCACACTGTTCATTCCAGCATTACCCTCACACTGTTCATACCAGCATTACCCTCACACTGTTCATTCCAGCATTACCCCCCACACACTGTTCATTCCAGCATTACCCTCACACTGTTCATTCCAGCATTACCCCCACACTGATCATTCCAGCATTACCCCCCCACACACTGTTCATTCCAGCATTACCCTCACACTGTTCATTCCAGCATTACCGTCACACTGTTCATTCCAGCATTACCCTCACACTGTTCATTCCAGCATTACCCTCACACTGTTCATTCCAGCATTACCCTCAGTGATCATTCCAGCATTACCCTCACACTGTTCATTCCAGCATTACCCTCACACTGTTCATTCCAGCATTACCCCCCACACTGTTCATTCCAGCATTACCCTCACACACTGTTCATTCCATCATTACCCCCACACTGTTCATTCCAGCATTACCCTCACACTGTTCATTCCAGCATTACCCTCACACACTGTTCATTCGAGCATTACCCTCACACTGTTAATTCCAGCATTACCCCCACACTGTTGATTGCTGCATTACCCTCACACACTGTTCATTCCAGCATTACCCTCACACTGTTCATTCCAGCATTACCCTCACACTGTTCATTCCAGCATTACCCTCACACACTGTTCATTCCAGCATTACCCTCACACTGTTAATTCCAGCATTACCCTCACACTGTTGATTGCTGCATTACCCTCACACTGTTCATTCCCATATTACCCTCACACTGTTCATTCCAGCATTACCCCCACACTGTTCATTCCAGCATTACCCTCACACCGTTCATTCCAGCATTACCCTCACACTGTTCATTCCAGCATTACCCCCCCACTGTCAATTCCAACATTACCCCCCCCCCCCCCCCTGTTAATTTCAGCATTACCCTCACACTGTTAATTTCAGCTCTCCGTTCAGTCAAACCATGGCTAGTCCTGTATTTGCCAAAGCGCCGGCAATCCACGAGAAGTAGCCGATGTCAAGTCGTCATAATAATAATGATGATAACACAGCATTTATAAAGCGTCTTGCCAAAGTTTCCAGGCGCTGACAATCCACACTCCTGTGTACACAACGCGCTGCCTACCCGGGTAGTGCCGACTGAAGAGATGCCTGCCTGCGCTTCATTCAGTGGTTTCCCATGTCATCCAGTCAATATCGTTCACTCAATATCATTACTTCCTTCATTCTTCCCATTTCTCACGCAGGGTGCATGCTATGTGTAATTAGATGGGAAAAAGGTGAAACATACAACAGCCAAACTGGCCTTCTCTTCCAAAAGTTGGTGATGGGATTTTACGAGTGTGCAAGATGGTATGCGTGCGTTCACACACGGAACCCCGGTTTATAGTCTCATTCGAAGGATTATTTGGGAAATGGCGTCAGAGCATAACTCCGAGGGAAAAATCCCCCTGTACGGAAACGGCCCAGCGGAGATTCGAACCCGCAACCTAGGATCACCAAGATCACGAGTCCGGCGCTCAACCAGCTGAACTATTCGTCATTAGGCCACTCACCAGTGGAGACACCGCACTGCCGCCGAGTCACTTTGATGGCGTTCAATGTTGCCTGTTCTGATGGAGCATATGCAGGACACCACATGTTAAAGCCCCCCCCCCTCCCTCCCCCTCTACCCCCTCCTCACTGACGACGACAATTGCTTTGTCGCAGACCCAGCTGGAGTGAAGGTGTCCCTCAGGAAGGCGCCACCACATCTGTCCAACAACAGTCCCCACGAGTGTCTTTCTTTAAATAAAAAGAAAAGAAGAGGAACAAGATGCAAAACATATAAACGTTCTCCCAGTTTATCTTCACGAAAAATGTCACAATCAAGCATGCGTCATAATGTATTTGACGTCACAATCAAACATGCGTCATAATGTATTTCGTCACTTAGATATTCCATAAAGAAGAAAAACCGTTTTGGGCCGTTATAGCCGTTAGTAACGGCTATTCTGGTAAAATAAAACATCGGGCATCATCCGTGACCCATAATAAACATACCTACAAATTTTCAGAAAGATCGGTCCAGAAGTTTTGTCTGGAGCGAGTGGAACACATTTTGATCACGGACAGACACACAGACAGCACTTCCTCGTTCCCATTGTAAAGTACTTCCTGTTCTATAAGAACTGGGAGTACAAAAAGACAGTGGGAAAAACAGGAGGATGGAGGAGAGGTCCCACCTGTTTAAAAAAATGTCAGAAAATTATGAAAAAAAACCCCATAAGAAAAGGAAAAAAAGAAGGGGAAAAAGTTGAATCATTGGAGGTTGGAGAACAAAAAAACAACAAAAACCCCTCAAAAATAAACAAAGCACACCCCTCAAAAACAAACAAACAACAAAAACCCCAGTGCCCAGGAACTGCTGATTCCGACGATGTTGGCACGAACTGCACCAAGGGTATTCACGTAGAGAGGAAACCCGGACTGTCGTCACCATGAGAGCACGGCATGACTGAACACAACATTTGAGATTACAAATTGGTTTTCAAGCTGATCGATAAGGATGAGGATGATCATGGTGATGCTACAGAGTTGTGTTTGGGTCTGAGACTGCATTACCAGTTCATGCCTTTATTAACCTCTTACTGAAGGCTGTGGGCGATTGTGTGCCAACCTAGTCATGCTTTCTCACTGTCAGAATGTGCATATTCATTGCTCTTCCATGATCATCGTTCTCCGACATAATGCAAACGTAAGATGTTTGAATTAAAACAAATAAACAAAAAGCAGCACACACACACACACACACACACACACACACACACACACACACACACACACACACACACACACACACGCACGCACGCACACACGCACATACACACACACGCACGCACGCACACACGCACATACACACACACGCACGCACGCACGCACACACACACACACGCACGCACGCACGCCACGCACACACACACACACACACACACACACACACACACACACACACACACACACACACACACACACAGTGGCACGCATGCACACAATCATCAGACATTCAGCTAGAGCTGGAAAGCTAAAAATGGATGAATGAAAGAGAGAGAGAGAGAGAGAGAGAGAGAGAGAGAGAGAGAGAGAGAGAGAGGAGGGATATATATATATATATATATATATACAGGGAGAGAGAGAGAGAGAGAGAGAGAGAGAGAATGGTCGTAAATAATCTCTCTCTCTCTCTCTCTCTCTCTCTCTCCCATCCCTCCCTCCTCTCTCTCCCTCCTCTCCCTTTCTCCCTCCTCTCTCTCTCTCTCTCTCTCTGTTGACTGGCGCCGATATGTCCATCTATCCGCCTTTCCTGGACAAACTACTCACAGTGGTTGCTACAGAATCAAACCCGCTACAACTACCATCACATCTCATTACCTCAGGCGACAAGTGTCCGTTATTGATCGTTGGTAAGCTGAGCCCATGGAGGAAAGCCGCTTGCTGTGTTCTGTCAGAGCGGATGTGATGGGAAATGAGAACCAGTTCACAGGCCCAGAAATGAAATGGCGGTTGTAGCCGGCCGTTTTGTCCGACCCGGCCGTTTTGTCCAACCTCGGACAAAACGGCTAAAACCCGACCCGGCCGTTTTGTCCAACCTCGGACAAAACGGCTAAAACCCGGCTGTTTTGTCCGACTTTCAATCTTTTGTCGGACAAAACGGCCTGGATGGACAAAACGGCCAGCTCTAAGTAAGCGGCCGTTTTGTCCGATATATTCTATAATTGTTCTTTGCCCAGTTTCACTGGCAAAGAAGTATAAATTCGTCGCGTTCTGTTTTTTTTTTTTTTCCTGTCTTCTTTTTTTTTTTGTCTGTCCCAAGGATATCTTCCGGACGGAAAGTCGGAGTCGCGTCAAACTTGTGTGGTGGTGTGGCACAATAATGGCAAGAGATCCGAACAAGAAGGTCATGACCTTGGCGTACGACCTTTGTAGACCAATCAGGATCAAGGTCAAGGCCGAGGAGATAGCTGGACCCTAACAATTTGAGGGTGGGGAAATTTTTGTTGCAATAATATATTCTGAACGGGTAGACAGAAGCAATTCAAATTTTATGTGATGTTGTGCTACCTTAGTTGGAAGATATTCAAAAAAAAATTCAAGGTCAAGGTCATGACCTTGACGTATGACTTTGAAAACTGAAAACCTATTTTTAGCCATATCTCGAGCACTGGAAAACATACAATGTTGAAACTTAGTATGGAGGTGATTTGGCTTATGTTGCATCCGAATATTGTAAACCGATCAAGGTCGTAGTCTCTTCAAATTTTGTGTGGTGGTGTGCCACATGAATGGCAAGAGATCCTAACAACAATATGCAAGGTCAAGGTCATGACCTTTTTTTTTCTGTCTGTCCCAAGGATATCTTCCGGACGGAAAGTTGGAGTCGCGTCAAACTTTGTGTGGTGGTGTGCCACATGAATGGCAAGAGATTCGAACAAGATTGTGTGTGTGTGTGTGTGTGTGTGTGTGTGTGTGTGTGTGTGTGTGTGTGTGTGTGTGTGTGTGTGAGAGGGAGGGAGAGAGACACAGACAGACAGACAGATAGAGACAGAGAGACACAGAGAAAGAGAGAGAGACACACACACACACACACACACACACACACACACACACAGAGAGAGAGAGAGAGAGAGAGAGAGAGAGAGAGAGAGAGAGAGGGAGTCTATAACTTCATGTGACTTATGAATGTCAATGTGTGTCAACTACTCAGTGTGTGTGTGTGCGAGTGTGTGTGTGTGTGTGTGTGTGTGTGTGTGTGTGTGTGTGTGTGTGTGTGTGTGTGTGTGCGTGCGTGCGTGCGTGCGTGCGTGCGTGCGTGCGTGTGTGTGTGTGTGTGTGTGTGTGTGTGTGTGTGTGTGTGTGTGTGTCCAAAAGTGAGGAAATAAGTTGTTTTATTCTGATGATTTACACTTTCTTTGCGCTGAATGTGTACAAGAAAATAATCTGTCATCTTTGCTCACTTGCATTCCCCTCCTCTCTCTCCTCTGTTCCTGTTTTCTCTCTTCCGCTCATTTCTCTGTTCTCTTTCTGTCAGGATTTTATGAACAAGACTGGCCATCTCTCTCTCTCTCTCTCTCTCTCTCTCTCTCTCTCTACTACAGCCAAGTAAAGAAATCACGAGAATAAGACCCACTCGATAATCATGGCCCCTGACGGCCAATGGTCAGCTTAAGACGCCAAATTGGCGACCTGAGGGCATGACGGCCGAATGGGTTTTTTTTTCCAGGTGATTTCTTTACTTGGGGGTAGACAGACAGAAAAAAACAAAGAAAACAAAACAAAACAAAAAAAAAAAAAAAAAAAAAAAAAAAGAACGTGACGAATTTATACTTCTTTGCCAGTAGAAAGAAACTCGTGGAGAGCGTGGCAGCAGAGAATCCTCAGAAGAGAAGCCCCCTTCAAGCAAGTGTTTCGGCCCTTATCTCCTGACACTCTAGGGGGGTTGGGCCACACCCGGTTCATGACTCCGGATGTCCCTCTGCTGCCCCTTGTTTTCCCATCTTGGGACGAGCCATGGCTGGGATTCGATCCCATGACCCTCTGGACATGCTCATTTTCCACTTGATGACTCGCACTCTAACCACTGAGCCACTGGGACACCTGATATTTGTAGGAAAGTTAAGCCTTATGAAGTTCACTTTTGTTCGTCCTTGACCAGATCCAGCTTGAACACCTCTCTGCCGCTTCTGCCATTGCTTTCAGGGCTCTGGTTTTTGCCCTCCCTGCAACTGAGAGCTGTTTCATGAGGCTGTATGTAGACGTTCCTACAACCCCCCTAGCTCCAATTTCTGCAGTGAGGACTTTGACCTGATAGCCTTCTCTCCTCAGGCTGTTTGCCAGATCAGCATACTTTTCAGTCTTGTAGATTTGAGCTGCCTCCATTCTGTTCTCATATGGCACCGTGAGCTCGATCATGATCAGCTGCTTGGTTGACTTAGAGTGGACTACTATGTCTGGTCTCATGCCACTCTTGCTGATGATCTCTGGGTGACTCTTCCGTTGTGGGAGGTCTGCAGTGCACTCCCAGTCATCTGCCCCGTCCAGCAGACTCTGCCTACATGTTCCGAGTGGCACTGTTGTTCTTGGCCATGATTTGCTGCCTCCTGCCGTGAAGAATGTTGCGGGTGCTTTTGGAGTCCTGATTTTCCCTTTTGTGGTGTTGGTACTAGCCCAGACTACTTGTACAATCTCTTTGAGCACTTGGTTGTGCCTCCATGTGTACCTTCCTTGAGCCAGGGCTACTTTACATGAGCTTAGGGCATGCTCCACTGTTTGTTTTTCATGGCAGAGGGGGCATGCAGGATCGTCTGTTTTTCCTCACTTCACCAGGTTTGCATTTGAGGGCAGAAGGTCATATGCAGATCTGAGAATGAAGCTGATCCTGAGAGGGGCCATGTGCCAAATGTCATTCCAAGTGAGACTTCTTTGGAGTGCATTCTCCCACGTTGTCCATTGCCCTTGCTGGCTCTGCTGGACTGCTTTTTGGAGTCTTTTTTGGTCTTCTTCTTTTCTCATCTCCTGAATCATCATGTCTCTTTTGGCTTTTCCTTCGGCCTTTGACCACCATTCAGTTTTGGTCACCCCCAGTCCTTGTCTGTTGGTCTGTGTGTGTCCTGTTATTTCTCTGATCTTGAGACTTTCTTTTGCAGAATCCATCGCCTCTTGAACTTTCCATTTTCGGCCTGTCTTCAGCTGGGGCTTGATTGCTTCTACCACCTTGTCTCCTGAGTCCTCCAGCATGCTTTGAAGTCTGATCTTCCCTGCTTTGTATTCCTCCAGGATGGATTTCAGTGGCAATTTCAGCTTTGCTTGGCGACAGTACAGCGCTATGTCAGTCAGACAGGATGGGACACCAAACCATTTCCTTGTGAACTTGTTGGTTTTGGCTTCCATTGCCTCCACTATGCTGGTGCAGATGTCGTATATCATCAAAGGCCATAGGAGCTTTGGTATCAGCATGAACTGCAGACACCAGACCTTGTATTTGCCAGAGAGCCCACACTGGTCAATGGTCTCCAAGCCTTCTTCCGACATCTGTTTGGTTTCTTTTGCTCTTTGTGTGTCTTTCAGCGTATCATCATACCATCTTCCAAGGCTCTTGACTGGCTCTTCTGTGACTGTTGGAATGGTCTGGTTGGCAACACTGAAGACCACAGATTCAGCTACTTTTCCTGTCCTCAGTGAGAGACTCCGTGATTTCTTTGGCTTGAACTTCATTCTGGATGAGGCAACTATGTCGTCCAGCCTCTCCAGCACATGACGTGTCTCGTCTTCTCTGGATGAAATCACTGTAGTGTCATCCATGAAGGCCTTGAGAGGGAGCATCTTGTATCCATCGTCAAGGTCTGTTTGTATTGCGTTGCTTGTTGCTGCTTTCAAGATGACTTCCATTGCCAACACGAACAGTATTGGGGAAATTGCACAGCCCATTGCAATGCCCACTTCCAAATTGATCCAATCTGTTGTGTACTCCTTGGTAGAGAACCGCATTGAGAAGCCATTGAAGTACTTCTTGAGCATGTCGCGGATGTTCTTTGGCACATGGTACATCTCAAGAGCCAACTGTATCATCTCATGGGGTACAGATCCATATGCGTTTGCCAGATCAAGCCACACTACGTCCAGGTCTCTCTTTTCTGTTTTTGCTCTTTGGATTGCGTCCCAGATCATTGTGGCGTGTTCTACACAGCCAGCCACGCCTGGGATGCCACCTTTCTGGACTGACACATCCAAGTACTTGTTTTCCATGAGGTACTTGGTCAGCGTTGCTGCCATGACAGAGAAGAAGATTTTCCCTTCGACGTTCATTAGTGATATTGGCTTGAACTGGCTGATGTCACTTGAGTTTTGCTCTTTGGGGATGTACACACCATCTGCCGTCATCCACTGGCCGCTGATCTTCTGGTTTCTCCAAGCCGATCGCAGCAGCCTGTGGAGCCACTCCAGCACCTTGGGACATTTCTTGTATAGCTGGTAAGGTATTCCGTTTGGCCCTGGTGATGATTTGGCTCTGGCTTTGTCGACCACCTTCTTGATTTCCGCCAACGTTGGAGGCTTGTCATTGAACTGTTCCTCAGGGTTGGTTGGCCACACCAGACCTTGAATATCGAGTGGTGCTTCGCTCTGTGAGTCAGAGTATGTTTTCCTCAGATGCTGCTCAAGAACTCCTTTGTCCACACTTAGGGTCCCAGATTCTGGCTGCTCAAACAGTGTTCTGGCAAACTGGAAGGGGTCTCTGAAGAAGCGCTCTTGTATCTTCTTTTTGCTCTTCCTCTTCCTCGCAGATTCCGCTTTGCTGAGGGCGCTGTGTTTTGCTTTCAGGTCTTTCCAGAGTTTTTCCAAGCCTTGTTTTTCAGCTGGCAGTGCGGTCTTCATTTGCTTCTTGAGGTTTTTCTTTTGGACCCTGATCTTGTCCATCTCTTCTTGGCGTCTGGATTTCTTTGGAGGTGCTTTCTCTTTGGGTAGTTTTGCTCCATAGGCGTCTCTACATGTGGCATACACAATACCCCCCATATGTGGCTAGTTTGTGTTCCAGGGTGCTTTTCCCTATCAGTGCATCGAGTCTTTGGACGATTTTTGCATCCAGTTTCTCCCAATCTTCAGTTTCGTTTGCTCGTGGCAGGTTGAGTTTCAGGCGCCTGGCATCGAGGGCCTGTGCAAATTCCTCATCCGAACCAACAGCGTGGATGTCCTTGGCACTGTAGTTTAAATCCTGGCCTTGGTCTTCCGACGTCTTATCTGCTGATGCAGTGCGCTGCTGCTCATTCAGATGAGTCTTCACACATCCCATCTTTGTTCTGTGGATCTTCATGCCACGGGTGGTAGCGAAACGCTTTCCACAGACACATGGATATTCCATTTGGTCCATGTTCATAGTCCGTTTGGGATTTGCTGTCGTGATTGGTTGAACACCGATGGATTCATCATTCTCTCCCCCCTTTCGGTGAATCCTGGGAGCATCTTTTCCTTTTGTACTTAGTAGCCACATGTTGAAGGCAAAGTGGGGAGCCAGCCCACAGAGCCCTTGGTTCTGGTCTTTCCAGTGTCCTCCGGTCTTTCCCGGACGTCCTCCGGCCTATTCACGTCCTCCGGCCTATTCAGTGAAATATCGGACAAAACGGCCGATTACTTAAAGCCGGCCGTTTTGTCCAACCAGGCCGTTTTGTCCGACAAAAGATTGAAAGTCGGACAAAACAGCCGGGTTTTAGCCGGCCGTTTTGTCCGACCCGGCCGTTTTGTCCAACCTCGGACAAAACGGCCGGGTCGGACAAAACGGCCGGCTACAGCGGTGGTGGGACGTCTTGCCTGGAGGCACGGAAGGAGGATTTAAAGTTGGACATATTCAACGAAGTAACTCAGAATTTCACGCAAGTGAACTTTAAACAATAGCCCTTTTCTATGCTGCGTGCAAGAGTGCATCTCTCTCTCTCTCTCCTCTCTCTCTCTCTCTCTCTCTCTCTCTCTCTCTCTCTCTCTCTCTCTCTCTCTCTCTCTCATACACACTCACGCACGCATTAAAAATGGACTGAACGAGCATGCAGCAGAAGACCAAAAAAAAAAAAAAAAAAAAAAAAACCCAGACAAAAAGAAAAGATACAAAGCACAAACAGGTGACTACGATAAGGGTAGAAACGACAGAATGGAAAAGGTTAAGAAGGATTGAGTGTTTGAAAAAAACGATGGTAACACGGCCAAAGACAGAGGGCAATGTAGAAACGCAGATAGAGAGAGAGAGAGAGAGAGAGAGAGAGAGAGAGAGAGAGAGAGAGGAGAGAGAGAGAGAGAGAGAGAGACACACACACACACACAAAAACCAGTGAAAGTTGGACTGACTTGGAAACAACAACATGAACAAGAGCAAGAACAAGAAGAAGGAGAAGAAGAAAGAAGAAGAAGAAGAAGAAGAAGAAGAAGAAGAAGAACAACAACAACAACAGACTGGTAATAAATGCCAGACAACTAAGTGACTAGACCGAGATTAAATAACAATGAGCAGATGAACAGAACACGAAGGAAATGCAGATCGAGTGAAAAATTAAACTAGACAAAGAACAGAGAAAG
>JAMYXO010005006.1:0-16311 GCA_033310375.1 Conus canariensis | reverse complement strand
TCGTCATTGCCTGTCTGCCACTAAACTTGCCTTTGGGGCGCTTTAAATTCCCCACTTGACCCCCTCTAAAAACCCTGCTGGTTTGTCGATCTTTTCCTAGCTCCCCCCCCTTTCCTTTTAAAAGGGGGAAAAACTTGCCCTCCCAAATCCGTTGTGTAATTAAACTTTTTCTTTTAAAATTTTTTATGGTAAAAAAGATCCTTTCCGTCCAGTTTAATCGGTTTTGGTTCTTACCCCTGATCGATGTGCAGATTTTCTGGTATGGGGGGAAAGGGAAAGGGTGGCTTTTGATTTTTTGGAAAAAGAGTTTTGTAGGCGGGGTTTTGCCCCGTGTTTTGTGAGGTGTGTGTGTTGTGTGTGTGTGGGGGGTTTGTTGTGGTGTGTGTGGGGTGAGGGGAGAGAGAGAGAGGGGAGAGGGAGAGAGAGAGGGTGTGTGGTGGTGTGCGCGTGCGTCCCTGCGGGGAGTATGTGTGTGTGTGTGGTGTGTGTGGTGTGTGGGGTTTTTCCCCCCCCCCCCCCCCCCGTGATGCCCGGAAAATATTAAAGAAGTTTAAAGTGGTTTCTCGTTCTTGTTTTTTCCTGTCCTTTTTGTTCCCCTTTTGTTTTCCCCCCTGAAGAAGCCACCCCCCAAAAAGGCCCCGAAAATGCTTTGGGGTTGGGCCGGGATGGTTTTAGGTCCTTGGGGGTAAACTAAACCCCCCCCCCCCCAAAGGGATTTTCCCAAAAAGGAAAAGTTTCTGATAATTTTCCCAAGGGGAGGTTTTTTCAAACTAATTAAAAATTAGCCCTGGTTTTTCCCCGGGGTTGGGGAAAACCTTGGGGGGATTCCGCCCCTAGAAACCCCCCAACCCCCCCCAACACCCTTTTCCCCAAGGTTTTCCCCTAAAATAACCCCCAAATAACAAAACAAAAAAGGGGGGTTAAACCCCGGGTTGCCCCCCCGGGAATTGACCCCCCCCCAGTTCCCCCCCGCCCCCCCCCTTTATAATCAAAACGGAAACCCCCCTTAAAAAGACCCCCTGTAATTCCCCCCCCCCCCCCCATGTGGGGGAATCCCCCCCCCCCCCGGTAAAATTGTGTCTCCCAAAATTTCCCGGGAAAACCCCAAAGCAGGGGCCCCCCATTTCCGGGACCACAAATCACCCCGGAAACTTTGCGACGACAAAACGGGGGCTACTGTTTCCCCCCCGGTCAGGGCTGTTGGTCTTAAAGTGGCGGGAAACCGAGTGTAGAAGGGGGGGGGGGGGGGGGGGGGGGGGGGGGGGGGAGAAAAATTTAAGGGGGAGGGGAAGAGGGGGTGGCGGGAAGCGAAGGGTTTGGGGTATTGGGGTTTCAAAGGGTAAAAAGGACCTTTTTTCATTAACGTTTGGGCCCAAAGTTTTTCTGGGCTGGCCCCTAGCCCAGGGGGGAAGTAAAATCACCCAGGGTTGTTGTGGGTGTGTGTGTGTTTTGTGTGTGTGTTGTGTGTGTGTGTTTTGTGGTTTGGGGCACCGGGGAATGCGGGGTGTTTGTGTGGTCTCCCTCCCCCCTCTCTCTCCTCTCTCCCCCCCTCCCCCCCTCCCCCCTCTCTCTCTTTTCCCTCAGCTATGCGTATGTACTCGTATGTGGGGTTGTCTGTTATTTATGTTTTTTTGTGTGTGTGTGTGGGGGATAGAGCCCCCTGTGCGGGGCGCCGCCGTCCGTTGTGTTGTGGTGTGTGTTTTGTGTGGGTTGTGTTCGTTGTATTCTCTCTCTCTCTCTCCTCTCTCCTCTCTCTTCTCTGTGTGTGTGCGTGTGTGTGTGTAGTACGTGTGTGTGTGTGTGTGGGGTTGTGTGTGGGGTGTGTGTGTTTTTGTGGGGTGGGTGTGTGTGTTGTGTTTTTGTGAGGGGGGTTCAAAACATTTTTAAATTGGGACGTAAATGGTTTCAGTCAGCCCCGGTCTGTGTAGGTGGTGTGTGTGTGGTGTGTGTGTGGGGTGTGTGTTTTGTTTGTGTGGGGTTTTTGTGTAGTTGTGGGGGTTAAACCCCCAGAGTTTTACTAATTTGTTTGTCTTTAAACCACATCAAAGAAAATTTATGGAAATTAGGAAAAAAAAGGAAAAAAGGAACGGGGTTTAAAAGGGAAAAGATGAAGTGAGTCCATAAAATTGGCGTTCACAAAAGTGTTGTGTGTGTGTGTGGGGGGTGTCCGGGTGTGTGGGTGTTTTGTGTGTGTGTGTGTGGGGGTAGGGGGGGGTAGGGGCCCGGTTTTGGGGGTTTAAACTTTTTGCAAAAGGGTCGGACATCCCCCAACTTTATTTTTGTCATTTAAAGAGTGAAAAAAATTTTTGATTTTATTTCCCCGGAACCCCCAATGGAGGCTAAAAATTGCGTTTGTAATCCCAAATTTGGGTATTCATTTAAGTTTTTTGGACCCGGGAAATTTAAATTGCGTATAAGAAGTCTTTAAAAAGAAAACCCATATAATTCTTCAAAATTTTGGAAAACATTTTCCCAAAGAAAATTTGGGTTTCATCTTCCAAAAATTCAAATTTTCCAAAGTTTGTTTTTTTTGGGGGAAGTTTTGAAAATAGTCATACTCCCCGTTTTTCCCCGGTTCTTTTTCATTTAAAATCATGATGATTTTTAGACCCGTTCAGGGTGTAACTTTTTGGGGGGTTTAAAAGTACGGTTGGAGGCCCCTCCCCAAGTTCCTTTTTTGGTTTGGGGAAAAATTTCCAAAATCTTAAAGGAACACTTTTTTTTTTAAACTAAATTGTACGACTTTGTTCCTGAAAATGTAGTGATATTGTTTACTTAGTTTGGGCTTCGTTTTGGGGGGTGTGTTCCTGTTTTTCCTACCCCCAATCTGGAAAATGAAATAAACCGAAACCCCGGATATTTGCCGAACCCTGCCCGCCCCCCGTTTCCCTGTTTTGTTTTTTAAAAATAAATTTAACAATAAATTATAGGCTTTTTTGGGAAGTTTTTTCCCCTTTGGGAATTTAAATTTACATGGACCCCAAAACCCAAAGTCACTTGGCATCAGAAAATTAACGGGATGTGATATCTGCCCAAAAAACCCTTTTGCCAATAAAAAATAATTCATCCCAGTTTTATGCACCCCTTTGCCAACCCCCCTCCCCAAAAATTTATTTTGGAGTTCATTAATTGACTTTTTGCCAAGGGGACGGCATAAAACCTAGTGTAGAAAAAACGGGGGGCTTGTCTTTGTTCGTTTTCTTTCCCAATTGCCCCTTTGGAAGCAATACCCTAAGCCCATTTATGACCCCCCCCCCGGCCCCCCTATAATTGTCGAACAAAGGCAAAATCATTTCAACTTTATCTATCCCCCCCCGTAACAAGCGCTTGTGGGCATGCCCCTGCGCCCCTTTATGTAAGCTTTTCCCCATTTCTCCCCTTGTTTAAATGCAGTTCTTCCAGGAGAAAAGTAAAGTGAGGGGTTTGGGGGCCCAATTTTTATACCTTGGTTTTTTCCCCAAACTGTCTGTCAAAATTTTTTGCAGCAAATAATTTTTTTAACGGGATCCAATTTTACTTTTTAATTCATTTTTTTTGGGGGATTTTTTCCGTTTCTTTCAGGTTTCAGGGGGCATGAAATTTTGGTTCCTTTCCCTCGGCAAAATAAGCGGTAAATTTTTCCCACCCCTGAATGGGACAAAAAGTCGTTTTTGAAAATTTTAAAAACCTGGGGGGCCCTTTGATTTTTTTTGGGAAGTTCCCTTTTTGTTTGGGAAAATTAGAATTTTTTTCATCCTATTTTTTTTTGGGCCAAAATTCGTGAGTCCGTGCGTCCCCTTCAGCTAAAATTGAGCATTTTTCCCCCCTTATGCCAATTTCATTTAAAACCCAAGGTTTTAAAAAAGTGCACCCTTTGCCAATTCATTTCAAACCCCTTTATTAAAATCATATTTAAGCAAATTTTAAAGACCGCCCGGTTTAATTTGTTTATGGTATGGTATGTTTTTTTTTTAAGGATAAATTGGGGGGGATCTGTTGTTCGGGAATTTTTTTTTTTCCCTTTGATTCAGGTATTTTTCTAATTTTTTCCATTGTGGCCTTGAACCACCCCAAGCGTTTCCCCCAAGGTATTTTTTGAGGGGTTAAACAGGGGGCTTGTTTTTTGGGTTTCTACGTTTTTTAAAGGTGGGGAAAAATTTTTCCCCCCTTTCTATTCCCCTTTCATTATGCCTGTTTGGGGAAAGATTGCATTTAATACCCTAGCAACAAAGGTGTTTTAATTTTAAAAATTTTAAGATTTCCCCCTTTTGTCCCGTTGTGGGTGTGGTTTGTGTGTTTGTTGGGTGGGTGGGGGTGTGTGTGTGTGTGGGTGTGTTGTCCCTGGGCCTGTGGGTGCATGTCCCCGGCGTGCTTGTGCCCGCGAATGTATATGTGCTTTACGGATCTCATGTGTACACGTATTCGCTCTCTCTCCTCTTCTTTTTTTAATAAAATTAAAAAAACGAACTTCTTTTTCTTTCTTTTTTTTTTCACATATTTAATGTAAACCTCTCTCATCCCACCCCTTACAATTTTTTTTTTTTTTTTTTGAAAAGCAATCTGAAAAACATAAATGACCCCTTGGGGAAATTTGGCAAGGGTTATACTTTATGCCCCTGAAAAAAAAAAAACCTGAACTTAAAAACCCGGAAACTAGATATATAATTTTATGTGTTGTGTTTTGGGGTTTTCCCAAACCCCCAAAGTAAAAAATATTTTTTTTTAACCCTTGGGTTTTTGTTTCCTTAAATTTTTTTCCCCCTTTGAAATTTTTTTTCCCCCCTTATGTTTTTTCTGGAAAGAAATTATTTCCCCTTTTTGTGAGCCCCCGGTTTCCCCCCCAATTTTCATTTTTTTCCCGAAGTATACCCCTTTGGATACGGGCGGGGGCCCTTTCCCCCCAATTACAGATTACAGATTTTTCTCTCTGTCTCCCCCTCTCTGTCTTTTCTGTCTGTCGGGTCTGTCTTTTTTCCGGTTTTTTTATGGTTGTTTTTGGGTTTGGGGCCACCCGGTTTTTGACCCCAATTACCTTTTTGTGACGTTGTAGTTTGTGAAGGTGGGGAAATACAGAGAAATTTGGGATAGAAAAAGGTTCAACACAGGGGGTTTTACTTAAAATATGTGTCCCCCATTTTGTCATTCCCCTTTTCTCCCCTTTCCCCAGCCCCAAAAACTCTCTCTCTCTATCTCCCCTTCCCCCTTCTCTCTCTCCCCCTCTCTCTCTCCTTTTCCTCTCCCCCCTTTCCCCCCCCCCCCCTTCCTTCCCCCCCTGTCTTTTTGGGCCGGGCCCTGTTGTTTTTTTTTGGCCCCGTCACCCCTGTTTGTGGGGGAAGCTGTGTGGTTGTGCCCTATCCCCAAAATGGGGGGTTGTATTATCGGTGTTTGTGGTGCGCGTTTTGGTTGTGGTCTATGGGGGTTTTTGGGGTTTTTGTGCTCTGTCTATGTTTGTGGTGAGCTGTGTGGTTCTTTGGTCTATTCGGTATTGTGGTTTGTGTTTTCCCCGGTTTTGGGTGGTGGCCGTGTGGTTTTTGCCCCTATAGTATCTTTTGGTTTTTTTGGCTCTGTCTTACTGTTTGTGGTGGCTGTGGGGTTTGGTGTCTATGGGGTATTGTGGTTTGTGTTTGGGTTAAATTACTTTTTGTGGTGAGTGTTTTTTTGGTGTCTATCGGTTTTTTGTGGTTTGTGTTAAAAAGTATTTCATAATTAAATTTTTTTGGGAAACCAAGTTTTTAAACCCCTTTTTGATAAACCCCCCGTGCCCTTCCGAAAAACCACCCTTTTTAATTTTTTGGGGGGTTACTTTTGGGGTTGGGCTTTAAAAATTTGATTTTTTTTTAGCTTTTTTTGGGGGGTAATAAATTGGGACCCCCACCCAAATTTTCATCCCCTAAACCCCCTTCCCCCCCCCACCCCCCCAAACCCCCCCCCCCCCCCCCCTTCACCCCCCCCCCCCCCCCCCCCCCCCCCCCCCCCCCCCCCCCCAAACCCCTCCCCCAAAACCCCCCCCCCCCCCCCCCCCCCCCCCCCCCACCCCCCAAAATAAAAAAAAAAAAAAAAAAAAAAAAAAAAATGACGTTGTCGGGAAAATTTTCAATTGAGCCCTTTTTCGTTTTTGAATAGTTTTCCCTTTAACTCCCTCCACCCCAAACCTTCCCACCCCCTTCCCCTTCCCAATAAACCCCCGTCTTCCCGATTTCACCCCCAAAAAACTGGTATATCAAAAGATCGTTCTTGGTGTTTCCCCCAAAATGAAAGGTGTATTAAGTTTTTATGCTGTTCTTTGGGCTGCCCCTTTACATCCTTCCATTGTGGTTCAGTCTGATCTAAAATCGGTTTTTTGTCCGTTGGGTTTGCAGGAAAATGTTGTTAAAAATTGATAAACCTGGCCCAAACCCATCAGTAAACACCCCCTTAAATTTTACTTTATTTTTTAATGTTTCGAGAAAGGGCCAAGTTTCGTTTTTGTTATGCAAAAAAGAAAAAATTTAGAACGTTTTGTATTCAGGGGAACAGTTCCCTTGAATTTTGTGGTCCCCCTTGGAAAAGCCCAACACTTGCCCTTCTGTATTTTTGGGTTTTATGAAATTTGAATATCAAAATGGCTGTCAGTTTATTGACAATTTGGCCCGACGGGAAAAGGTAAAAAATATACGAAAAAAATTTCTTTTCCCAAACGGGGAATAGTAAATTTATCATTCCAATTTTTTTCCCGACTTTGTGTGCCCTTGAGGAGTCCCTGATAGGTTGACGTTTTTGGGGAAGGGGGCCCAATCAGTGAACCCCGAAAGTGTTTTCTTTGCTTTCATCTTTATACACTCCTCAGCCCTCCCATTATGCTGATCTTCTGCTTTTTAACAAAAGGGCTTTCCCACAAGACAGCAGGAAGATGGGTGGAATCCTGAAAACCCCCCGGGGGTAAACAAAAACGTTGAGTAAAGGTCTTTGGGCTTTTTAATTAAAAACCATGAATGCTATTCCCCTTTGTGGTTTTGAGGGGAAAAGGATATAAACCCCTGATTTTACTGCCCCTTTTGTTTAATTTCATTCTTTTCATTTAATACAAAGCTTTGTGCTACAATGGTGTTTCATAAATTAAGATGCAATATTAAACAAATGGGGGCGGACTTTTATGAAATGAAAAAAAACTTTGGGTTTTAAAAGAAGACCCCAAAGTTTTTGAACTTCTATTTATAGCAGTTTCCAGTGGTTGTGGCCCCCCACCCCCACCCACCTTTGAATATGTCCCCTGTTGATGGGCAAGAAAAGCACCCCCCGGAAATACCCAACCGAATTGGAAACTGGCCCCGTGCTGGTTGTGGGGGGTGATAAAACTAAAGGGGGGAATAGTGGTTTAAGGGCCCGAAAAGATATAAAAAAATTTTTGTGGCGGTTTGCACACGGTGTTTGATGGCGAAGTGGGGGTTTTGGGATGGGCCCTGGGGGGGGGGAAAAAGGGGAAAACGCTTGACCTTTCCCGCAGGCATATTAGGGGGGCCTGCCGTGTAAAAAGTTATGAAACTTTTAATTTTTCTTATCAAGGAGTGATTCCCCGCAAATTTTTTTTAAAAAACCCTGGGCCAGCGAAGGGGTTGTTTGCCCCCAGATCATTTAATTACCCAATTTTAAAAACAAAAAAGACCCCAAATTGTGCCCCCCTTGTGTGTGTGGAGTCTTTTTTTAAAATGTTTTTTTCCAAATTTAGTGATTCAGACAGTTTATTTTTGGGGTAAATTTGGTATGACAAGTGTATGAAGTGGTTTTTTCCCATTAACGTAGAATCCCTACATCCCCCTCCCCCCCCCCCCCCCCCACCCCCCCCCCCCCCCCCCCCCTCTTTCCCCCAAATCCCTCTTCCCCCCTTGAAAATTTTTTAATTGAGAAGTGTTTAAAATCTACGGGATAAGGCCCCCAAATTGAACATTTTAAAAAAAAATTTCCCCTGAGTAAAGAACAGAGTAATTGTTTAAAAACATAGGGTAAAAGGCAAAAAAAAGGCGACCAACATTTTAAACCTAATCCCAATGTCTTGGGCTTACTTGCCCTGGGTTTCGTTTTTAAGGGATTTTGGGGGGATATTTCCCCCAAAACATAAAATTTAACTTTATAAAATTGTTTTGTTTTCAATGCGTTCAAAGGGAATCTATGGTTTAAAAATTTCAATCTCCAGCCGAGGAAGGAGATTTGGCCCTTTAACTTTTTCCCCAAGGGCACCCATCACTAAATTTTATAAAATTGTGAAAATATTGAATGTTTGGTTTCATCTATGGGGTTTTTTTAACTTTTTTTTAACGTTAAAACTTATAATTAAAAAAAACTTTTCATTAAAATTTTTGGGAAAACTTTGAGTGGTTTTTCCCCGTCCTGCTTTTTTGAGTGCTTTTCGTGGCAAAGTTGATTCACCTGGGTTGGGGGGTACTTCAACCACAACTGGAGGGGACCCCAACCCCAAAAAGTGACAGTAATCCCTTTGGCATGGTTTAAAAAGGGTGAATAATGTGAAAAATTTAAAATATATATCAAGTGGGTTTTTTGAAGGACATGCAGACTTGATCGATTTTGGGATTGTCCCTTTAGAATAAACCCACCTATTAAGTTTTGTGAACTTTTTTTTTGGGGAAAAAATTTAGAATAAAATCAAACGAATTTTAATTTTAAAACCCAAGTAATTTCGGCACTAAATTATCTTTAAACGGGTTTTTCCCAACGTTTAAAAGAGTTTTGGGACTTTGGGGGTTGGGTTATAAAGGGGCTGCTCCCGTGTTAAATTATTTTCTAGCATTTGGCCATTGTAAAAATTTTTTAGATGATGATTTTTTTTTTGGGTTTTCTAAAGGGTTTTGTAAACAGATGTTCTTAAGATATGTGGACTTTCCTTTTTTGAAAACATCTGTAAAATTTCAATATAAAAAGGGGGGCTTTACAGTTTTTTCCCCATTTTGGAATAGGTGAATACTTTGGCTTTTGGGTTGTTTTTTTTATCATTTTGGGTTTATCCTTTAGAAGATCGGGGAAAAAATGGGGGTTTTGTTTTTCGGGGGGGACGGACCCGTTTTTGGCAGGGGTTTAAAAAATTCCTTCTTTTGGGGTTTTAAAACCTTTTATTTGATGAGCAAAAATTGTTTTGTGAGAAGCTTTTTAAAGGCCCAAATTTTAAAAAGTAGAAGTTTTCCAAAGTTCTGAAAGGGGCAAGCCCCCTGCTTCATTATAGGTCCCTTTAAAATTAAAATGGATGTGGGGGAACCCCCGGGAATTTTTTTTACGCTTTGCAGTCAGTGCTCTAAGTTTATTTAAAAGGGATTGAGGTGGGATTAAAAAAAAACTTCTTGAGCGTAAATTAGTCTGGAGGAATAAGGGCGTTGGCTAAAAAAGGGGTTTAAAGATTTCGAAATCCTGTCCCCAAGGGTTGTTTTTCTAATTTTTTTTAGGAAAAAATTTTAAACTTTTTCTTGCTTTGGGTTTTAAAAATGTATTCAAAATTTTAGTGTTCCCAAATTAAATTATGCTTAAGATAACACCTAAGGGAAATTTAACACTTTTTTCCTTGTTTAAAAACAAAGCCATTTCCCAAAGTAAAAAAATAGGAAGTTGTCCGGGGTCGTAACCAGTTTTTAAAAAAAAATCATATTTGTTTTTTTGGGGGGAAAAGGGGGGAAAGGCCCCCCCTTCCCCAATTAAAAAGTTATTATCATTTTTGTTCATGGTTTTTATTTTATTTTGATTTTAAATTTTGGGTTTTTGGTTGTGTATTTTTCCCTTTTTTATTGTCCCCCTTTTGTCCCCCCTAGGCATATAAAATTTTAGCAAAAATTTTTAGCCCCTTTTAATATTTTTGAAAAAACTGTTTGGAAAAATTTTGAAAATTTTTAAAAATTAAAAAATATTGGAGAAATTTTTGAACCCCTTTGGGGGGAAACCCCTTTGTTTAAAAGGGCTTGGGTTGGAATATGTATTTTTCCTATTTTTGTTTGAATGTGCCCCCAGTTTTTAGAAAATCTTGAATAAAATTGTACCCTGTTTTCCCGCTGATTTCCCAAAATTTTTTTTTTTGACATTAGTCGTTTGTTTCCCAATTGTTCGTAGGGGTTTTCGAATGTCAAAAAAATTTTAAAGGGGGGGGCGGCATGTTCTTACGCCGTGCAAAAATTTTTGTTTTACCGTGTGTTGTTTAAATTTTTTCTAAGTGTTCCCAATTTTAGATCTGCCGGTTGGTTGGGAGGCCTTGGGGGGTTTTAAAGGGTTTTTACTGGGGGGTTTTTGGGTTCCCAAAATTTTTAAGGGTTTTTCTATATCTTTTCCCTCAGGGAATTTTGTTAGATGTTAAAAGAATTGGTCGAAAGTATTTTTATCTTTGAGTGGTTTTCCTTGGTTTTTGAATTGGTTAATTAAATTTAGTCCCCTTCCCAAAACCCAAGGGCATTTTTTTTCCTTTCCCAACTTTTTGGAAAAAAAAAAATGGGAAAAAAATGATTTTATTTTGCGGGGGAAAAGAACCCAAACATTTCATTTTTAAATGCCATTTTAATCCCACTGAGGGTTTTTTTATTCGTTTTTTTTTTATTTTCACTTTTTTGGATTCCCCGCCAATGTTTATTGGGGTTTATTTAATAGTGAATTTTCGGAGGTTTAGGGCTATTTTAGATGTTTTTCTTTTTTCAGTTTCCCCGGCCCGTTTTTTTTTTGCCCAAGGTTTGGGCTGTAAACGCAAACCTGTTGTTCGAAAAAAAGTCTGCCAAAGGCTTCAGCTTTATAAAAAATTTTGATGGAAAAAGATTGAAATTAAAATTTAATCGGCAATGGGGAAGGGGGAATTTTCCTTTTTTCACCGTTTTTAATTGTGCCCAAAACCCCTTTTTGAATTTTTTAAAGTTTGGGACCCCTTTCTTTTGGGAATTTATAACGCCCAAAATTCTGCCTTTTTGCTTGTGCAATTATTCTATTTTGGGGGATTTTTTTGCTCTTTTTTTTCAAAAAGGTTTTCTCCGCTTTTTTTTTGGGGATTTGTTTCTCTTTTTTTAATCTTTTGTTTTTTTCTATTTTTTTTGTTTTGCCTGCTGCATATCCCAATTCCACCAGACTTAAACCCGAATGTTTTTTTTGATTTTACAGTCGGAATTGAATCTTTGCCGCATTTGTGTACTGCAGGAAAATGTGGTTTTGGGGGTATCGACTCCTGATTTGATTTTTTTTGGTTTACTTTAAAATAAACTAAGTGGGTTTATAAAAATTTTTCCCAATTACCCAAACTTTTAACAATATTTGGGAAAACTTTGTCATGCGTACTCAGTTGTTTCAGGTCTATACGTTCAGAAAATTGAAAAATAGGGAAAATGTTTCACAAATTTAAGGATATCAAGTTTTTCCCAAATTAAATTTGTTATAGTTTAAGCTCAGGAGATATGTTGGATAAGTCGATGGAAATTTGGAAATTATGTTTAGGGTTTTTGGGAAATTACGATTTAAAACTGCCATCGTTGGGAAGGTAAAAGAGAGGAGTCCACTTTTTTTTCCCAAAAAATTAAAAGATTATTGGTGATTGTGGACTCTTTTTCCCAAAAAGGGGCGAAGGGCTTTAAAACCCCAAGGGGTTTAAAATTTATTTGGTTAGTTTGGTTTTAAATTTGAAATTTGGCTTTCCCCATTCGGGTTAATTACGTTTCCTTTTGGGGCCTTTGAGGAAAGTAAACAGGACGACTGTTACTACATTTAATCATTTTGAAACTCGGGATGCACATGAGTGAAAACCCCCCAGGGGAATGGTCTGGGGGTTTGCAGGACTTTCACTTGGGGTATTTTTTGGAACATCTTCCGAAATATATTGCCACATTTTTTTTTTCTCTTATTAATTTTTGGGGGTTTAATTTGGGCGGAAAATATTTAATTGGGGAATTTTAGGTATTTTAGTTTTGGGGGAACATTCAGGGGAATCCCCAAAAGCTAAATGGGGGTTTTTACCCCCGTTAGGGGGTTGTACTAGTTGGTCTGTACTGGTTGTGAGGGGCCGCCCAATTCCATTGCAGCATTTAAAATCTTTAAAAACCCATGTGTTATATAAATAAAAGATAATAAAAAACCCAAACATAGGGGGAAAAGGAAAAAAAAAGTGATTTAAATTTTAAAATGAGGGCCCGGGAAAAGGGATAACAATACTTAAAAATAATTTCATAGAACTACAAATAGCAGGGATTTTGCTTTCTTAACTTTTTCAGCAGTAACTTTTCTTTACAACATAAATTTTGGAAAATTAAAGAGGCGGGGAAAAAAAAAAAATCCGAGTTAGTCCTAAAAAAGAGGAGCAAGGTTATTTCCCAAATTCAGTTTCTTTTCTGTTCCAAATTTTTCCCGAAGGAGTCCAATTTTTGAGGGATGGTCCTTTTCCCTTTCAAAAGATTCCTCCAGTTTTCTCATCACATCATAGATGGTTCCCCCAAATTGTGGGTGGGTTCACCAACAAAAAATGGGAAAAGTCCTGGGGAGTTGGTAAACCATGGGTAGGGGGGCTTCCCTTTGGGGGTTTTTGCTGCCCTTTTCCCTTGGGCGCTTCCGAATAAGTTCCCTTTGGGGTGCCTTCCATGTTTTCCCCCAAGTTTAAATCGGCCCCCGGGTTTTCCTTTTGGGTGTGGCCCCTCTCTGATGAGGTATTAAATTTCCCGGTTCCAGATTAGCATGGGTGGGCGGAACCCACACGTTGTCAACACAGAACGTTCTGATTCTGTCAAAGCGTTGGGAAAAACTTTTCCCTCTTGATTTGGGGCTTCCGGGGTCTTTCACGGGTGGGAAATTTTGCTGATCAAAGATCCCTTCCCTGGTTTTTTTGTTAGCTGCCCCATGTCCTTAATGCACCCTTTGCAAACTTCCTTGGTGCAAAAATTTGGGTCCCTTTTTTCCGGAAAATCATTTTAATTTCCAAATGGATTTAAACAAAATGAAACAAAATGGCTTTGGGGGGTAAAACTGAAGGGCCCCGTTTCCCAAAAGCCCTGACAGAATTTCCTCGTAGTTGTGTGGGCCTTTCCCCGAAAAGCATTTAAACCCCCCTAGGATCTGCCTAATCGACCCTTTTTCGACCTTGTTGGCTTTTGTGGGGAAAAAAGCCGGTCGCCCTGGTAGGTCGGTTTTTTCCCCTTCCGGGTTTCCCCCGAAGGCCTTTGTTTTTTCTGGCAGCCTCCGGTTTGACGTCACTGATAGACCCTTTACGTCACTTGCTTTTTGGGTGGTGGGTTTTTTCATTTCCCTTTTTTGTTTTTTTCATTTTTCTTTCTGGCAGGGACCCGCCCCAGTTGGGGTTTTTGGGGGAAAAGGTTTGGGTTTTTTGGGTACTGGGGGAATTTGGGCTTTGTTGGGTTCTGCCCTAGGTAGAAAAGCATGGGGGATTTCCCCCCTTTGTGTTTTTGGGCGTTCGAATGCTTAACGACCCGAGTTAGATTTTATCGGAAGCCCGTTGGTTGTTTTTTTGATTTAAACACCGTTTTTTCCAATGACGGATTCGTTCACCCCCAAATTTAGAAAAAATATCTTTCAAAATCTCCCCCATTCGAATCGACATTACGCAGTCCGGCAAGGGGTAGAAACTTGCACGGGGCATGGAAAGGTGGCTTTCTCGAAATCGGTCTTGTCAAGCCACGGGCCCAAGGAACGTTTTGCTCTGGATCTTTTTGGGTCAAATTCTAAAATTTTTTTTCCCCGGCAAATTGGTGGACTAAATCTTTTTTCCCAAACTCCCCCTTCCCCTTTTTAAGTGCCCCAGAATTTACTTTCCGAAAAGGGCTTTTTGTCTGGTTAAATCTCGTCATATTAATCAGATCTTCACAGTAACTTTGCGAGTTTCTAGAATTTAGGGGTTTGATCATTTCCGCCATCTTTTTTGTGACTTTCCGTGTGTGTTGTGGAAACGTGTGTGTATGTGTGTGAGAGAGAGAGAAAAGAGGGGAGGGGTGGTGGTTTTTGGGTGTGTGTGTGTGTGTGGTGTTGTTCAGGGGGGAACCAAAAAAAAGGAGAAAAGAAAAGAGAAAAAGAGAAAGGAGAGGGAGGGGGAGAAATAGCAAAAAATGAAAGGGGGTTTTGAAAGGGCCCCAGTTTCTGATATAAAAATGTTTAGAAAAAAAAAAAAAAAGGAAAACTTTTTTCTAAGATAAAAAATCATGGGAAAAACAATTTTAAAACCCAATTTCCCTTTCCCCGGTTTTTGAATTTTTCCCATTTGTACCAGTTAATCCCTTGGGGTTCACAAAATCAAATTTTTAAAACCCAAAATTTTCGAACAAACTTTGTCCATTTAACCGCCCCAACCCCCATGGTCAAAAAAGGGACACGAAAAAAAAGATTTTTGGGAGGGGGGGGGGGGGGGGGGGGGGGGGATTTTAGGGTGTTATTCCCGCATTTTGGGGGCGTTTACCACGGGAAGCGTGGGGCACACTTTTTTTGCAGGATTTACAAAAACCAAATAAACCTTGAAAAAGGGCCTGAACTTTTTTTTTATTACAGTAAGGTTGTTTTTTTTTTCAATTTTTTCCCTTGAATCCCAAATCAAAACTTGTTTTTTACATAAAGGCAGGTATTTTCAAAATTTTTACCCTACATTTTTTCAAATTAAAGAAAATGACAAAAAAATCATGAGTTTGGGGGTTGAAATTTAAAAAAAAAAATAAAATTTTGATATTGGGTTTAATATACACCAATTCGGGTTTTGGGGTAACCCCCCATTTAATTATTTCTTAAATTTGCTTTTTAAATTAAATTTTTTAGATATCCTTTTTTTCCCGGGGAATTTTTTTGAACAAAAATTTTAAAATTGTACTTTATTTAAGGGGACAGATTGCAGTTTATGTTTGTTGAATTTTTTTTTTTTCCATATTTTTTTTAATCCAAAGTAGGGCAAATTATTTTGTAAACAAAAGTTTAATCCCATAAAAGGTAGTTCCCTTTTCCTTTTTTATCATGTCTTTTGTTTCCCCCGGGAAAAAAGGGGTCTTTTCATCGAATCATGTGGAATCAAACATAATACATTTTCCCAAACCCCGCGTTTGATTACCCTAATGAAACAACATTTTTTAAAACCCCGGGAATAATTTCCCCTGCAGGGAAACTTTTTTTCCCCCCTAGGTTCAATAAAATTAAACCAATTTTAAAAATTTTTTTAAAACCAAAATAAAAACACAGAGGGTTTGAGGCGTTTCGTTTAGGTGGCTAAAGGGACGTGACGGGGATGGGGGATTTCCCCCGGCCCAAGAAAAAATAGATCCTTCTTTCCCCCTGGCATTTAAAGGGGAAATGCCTGATTTATTTCTGACAGTTTAAAATGGATAGGCGGTATTGGCCCCCCCAATCCTCCCCCCCCACCCCCCCTCCTTCCCTTTCGCCCCCGCCTGGGTTTTCCCGGACTTACAAATTAAATTGTTGCGGAGTGTTTAAATTCCCCGGGCCATTTAAAGAAAATTGGCATTCCCAACCCCGTATAATTGAGTTGAACCCTTTGAAACCTTTGTTTCAAACCCCAAAACCCTGCACACTAAAAGGGATTTAGGGTTATTTTTCCCAACCCGGATTTTGACAGCCCAAAGATGAAAAAAAATGGTTTGGGGTCTTTAATTTTTTTTCTTCATTATGTTTACCCCAAATAGCGTTTTTTAATTGCCGAGTTGGTCGGGGATTTGTTCATAACTGGAGCATTCTGTGGGGGGATGAAAATTTCGCGTTTCTCGTTTCGGGTTTTTGAAACACCCAAGGGGGGTTAGATTAAGTGTTTGTTGTTCTTAGTAATTTCCTAAAAAGTTACATTTTGGTTCATTACATTTTTACTCTGTTCAAACAGAATTGTTGTGTTAAAATTTCCTACCCCTATTTTGTTATGGACCCCATATTTTTACGTTATCAAAGTTAAAAACCCCTGCCCCACTAACAATTAAAACTGTATTTCCCAAAAAATAGAAGGGTAGCCCAAACCCCCGCCAACTTTTTTTCATAATTTTAAAAAAGCAAAGGAAAAAATTTTTTTGGAAATTTCCCCCTTGGTCAAGAAAGGGCAAAAAAGAACCCCCGTGTTTTAATCCCCAATCTCTTTGTTTTCACGCAACCCCAGAAAGGGTTTTTGGGGGAATGCTCGTTAACTGGTGCTTTTTTGGTTGATACAGATGTCCTGTCTCCCCCGGGGAATTGATCGTGTCCCTTTTGGTTCCCACCCAAAAACACCCCTAGGCCCCCCCTTCTTCTTGAAAAATTCTTTGCTTTTTTGTGTCCCCCAGGTTAGTTCTAATGGGAAATTTTAACGTTACATCTCCCCTTCCCCTAAAATTCTGCCTGTAGGGTTATTTGATTTTTCCCCTCCCCCCATGA
>JAMYXO010005005.1:10000-16316 GCA_033310375.1 Conus canariensis | reverse complement strand
GTTTTTTTCTCCGGGTGAAAATCTTTCAGATTGTTTTGCCCCTCGCTTGTCTGGGGGGGTTGCATTGATGGTCAAAAAAGTTTTTTTCTAATTTTGTTGAACATATCCCAATTGAATATGATAACTG
This sequence comes from Conus canariensis, assembly GCA_033310375.1. Lineage (NCBI taxonomy): Eukaryota > Metazoa > Mollusca > Gastropoda > Neogastropoda > Conidae > Conus > Conus canariensis. Next base: position 16,189 of record JAMYXO010005005.1, on the reverse strand, counting down.
TATTGTCCTGAAATTTTTCAAAAAACTAACGGGCTTACGTTTTGATTCCCTTCTCAAAAGGGCATGTACATTCCCCGTAAACAGCCCTTATTAAAATTTTAAACAAAAATTTGATAATGGAATTTATTTGCTGGAACATTGTATGATTGATATTTATAAACAGTATGGAATCTTCCTTTCGTTGATGGTATTTTAATGCAAGAACGGGCATGCTAACCCCAAAGATTTCTCCCTCCCAACACCGTCATAGGAAGGGAATACATCAAAACCCGGGAGGAACAATTCAGCATCTTTCCCCACCTTCAGCACCGGACACCTCGACCCTTCCAGAAACCACGGCAACCAGCAGCCAGACTCTGGTCAAACAGCTGAATGATCCCTGGACTGATGCTGATATGATGGAAAGCCAGTCCCTGTGAACATTATAGCTGAATCTGAAGATCAAGAAGGCAATAGCCCAGCTCACCATGTAACCTTTCGGCCAGATGAACAGAAATACTCCATGACTACTGAAACCCCCAAATCCCATATCAGACTGACACGCAGCAAAGCTAAATGCAGGCAACAGCATGTCACTGAGTGTTTCCCCCGTATTGGGACTGGCTCATCCAGGCCTGACGTAAATGACCAATTGCAGAATACCTAGGGACTCGGCCCTGCCTGTGCCATCAGTACTGGTGCTAGCATGCGTTCCGGCAGTGTTAAAAATGTAAACAACCGGAATATATCCTTGCTAACGTATAACATCGAAGGCTTAAGGACTGTGTACAAGCCTGATATTAAATCTCTTTTGTCTAATTATGATGTTGTTTTTCTTGCAGAAACTTTTGCCACTGATTTTCCAGCTCACCTCTTTCCTTCTTTTGATGTTTTTGTGTCTCCTGGTGTAAATCTGTCAGATTGTGTAGCGTCTCGCTTGTCTGGCGGGGTTGCATTGATGGTCAGAAAAGTATTTTCTAATTTTGTTGAACATATCCCAATTGAATATGATAACTGTATTGTCCTGAAACTTTCAAAAGAACTAACAGGCTTACGTATTGATTGCATTCTCATAAGCATGTACATTCCTCCGTATAACAGCCCTTATTATAATGAAACAGAAATTGATAATGGAATTTATTTGCTGGAACATTGTATGATTGATATTTATGAACAGTATGGAGATCTTCCTTTCGTGGTGATAGGTGATTTTAATGCAAGAACTGGCAGTGCTAACGCTAAAGAGTTCTCCCTCCCAGACACCGTCATATGGAAGGATGACAGTGCAGAACTGGAGGAACAATTCAGGAGAAAATCTAAAGATAATACTACAAATGATTTTGGCCGCTACTTGCTTAAATTATGTGAACAATTTTCATTAGTGATATTAAATGGTCTTCTACCAGGAGATAAGAATGGTGAATTTACATATATTGCACATAACGGATCAAGTGTTATTGATTATTTTCTTATATCTAGATGTATTTTTGAATACACCTTAAACTTGCGAGTTCTACATACTGTTGAATGTAAACATTTACCTGTAGAACTTATATTAAGTCCTGCAACGTCTTTAGCTAATGTCCCTAAGAAACCAGTGAAAACTATGATAGAAAAGTTTGTCTGGAACCCGGAAAAGATTAATGAATATCATCAAGCATTTATGTCACATATATTTACAGACATTTTTAATCAGGCTACAGAACTGATCGATAATGATGTAAACTCAGCGTTGAGGAAATTCTATGAAGGCCTGGCTCTCGCTGGGCAGTGCATGAAGAAACAAATAGTATTAAGAAAAACACAAAACAGTCCTTGGTTTGATACCGAATGCAGGAAAATGAAATCAGAGTTACAACGCGCTCTGAGAAACTTTACAAACTGTAGTAATGAAAAACGAGGAGAAGAACTCAGACACATATACGTTGATAAGCGAAGGGATTATAAATGGCTTTTAAATGAGAAAAAAGCCGAAGATAAAACGCGCACGCTAGATTCACTAGACGCAAATATAAACGATTCCAAGACATTTTGGAGAACTATAAAATCAAGAGTTTTCACTAAAATTCCAGACACTTCTATCACAATAGATGAATGGTATGATCACTTCTATAAGGTTTTCAATGATAATTCTATCCAAGATGAAATATTACAGAGAAATAACATTCAGGAAGATGTGTGTTTCGAGAGTCAGTGGTTTGCTAATAATAGAATTATAGAGAACACCACTTTAAATTCAGAAATAACAGTATCAGAGATTAAAGACGCAATCAGAGCTTTAAAGAATGGAAAAGCGGCCGGACCAGATGGATTTAGTGGCGAGTTTTATAAACACGCTCCTCCTTTAATTATTTCATTCATCACCAAATTTTTCAACAAATTGTATGATTCTGGGACTTTTCCACTTATCTGGTCCGAATCAGTTATACACCCAATACACAAAAAAAGGCGATATTAATTCGCCTGACAACTACAGAGGTATTTCATTGCTAAACATTTGCGGCAAACTGTATACTTATATCATAAATAAACGCTTGACACAATGGGTGGAAGAAAATAATATGTTAAACGAATCACAAGGCGGATTCAGAAAGGGCTATAGTACAGTTGATCACATATTTACTTTAATAAGTCTGGTGCAAAAACAGTTGTCTTCTGGAAAGAAACTTTATGCTGCGTTTATTGATTTTAAAAAGCCTTTGACTTAGTAAGTCGAAATCATTTGTGGTTAATTCTTCGTAAAAATGGTATTCATGGCAAAATGTATCGAGCTATTAGGAGTATATATCAAGTTGTGAAAGCTAGAGTCCGAGCAAATAATGATCTTACTGAAACTTTTATGTGCCCCCGTGGGTTAAAACAGGGGGACAACTGCAGCCCTATTCTTTTTTCTCTGTTCATTAATGAACTTGCTAATGACATTGTGACACATGGTAAACACGGAATAAGCTTATCACCTGACTTGTTACAGATTCTTATCATGTTATTTGCCGATGACGTCGTTCTTCTTTCCCACACCATAGTGGGTCTTCAGCACCAGCTGAACGTATTAAGTAGCACTGTTGACAGACTCCAGCTAACTGTCAATGAAGAAAAATCTAAAATAGTAATATTTAGAAAAGGGGGTCATATCGCTTGTCGAGAAAAATGGTTCTATAAAGGTGTCCAGCTAGAAGTTGTAAATGAATATAAATACCTCGGAGTGATAGTATCTACAGGTTTAACGTTTTCATACTCACTGGAGGATATGGCTCTGAAAGCGAAGAGGTGTGTTTTTAGTGTTTTGAAATTTCTATGGTCACTTGGAGAAAATAATCCCAAACTTTTCTTTAAAATTTTTGATTGCCAAATTCAGCCTATCTTAACATATGGATCTGAGGTGTGGGGCCTGACAGCAGATCATACAGTTATTGAAAGAGTTCATCTACTAGCCATTAAACGTCTGTTGAATGTGAGTATAAAAACACCAAGCGCACTTGTGTACTGTGAATCTGGGAGATACCCACTTTATATTCAGACATCTATAAAATGTATCAAGTATTGGTTAAAACTAACCCGTATGGACGAAAGCCGTATTCCAAAGAAATCTTACAAAATGCTTTATGCTCTGTTTTGCAACGGTAAGAAGAACTGGGTAGCCAACGTATGCTTTACTTTGTTTAGATACGGCTTTGGTTTCGTTTGGGAGAACCAAGGAGTTGAAAATGTTAAATATTTTGTGTCCATCTTTAAGCAAAGACTATTTGATTGCCATTTACAGGATATTGATTCTAAAATTATGGCAAAAGAAAGATTCAGATTCTATTCTTCGTTCAGGCAATTATGTGATGTCCCGACATATCTATTCACGGTTAAAAACCCTGCTCTCAGAAAACATTTGTCAAGAGTCAGACTCGGTGTCTCACAGTTGAAACCCCACCGATATAGATATTCTAAAAGGAAAGAAAACACTAGCTGTCCTTTTTGTCCTAATTCTGAAGAATCAGAATTACATTTTATATTGGTTTGTACTTACTATAAAGCTATCCGAGAAATGTATATCCCACCCAAATATTGTTCCCACCCAAATGCGTTTAAATGAAGCCTTTTGCTTTCTGATACAAGAATGTGTATGCCTCTTGCCCTGTATCTGTCTAAAGCATTTACTTTCAGAAATCAATGTATATATGATGTTTAATGATCAATTTTTGCAGACTTATGAACATGCTAGTTTTTGTCATGCTTCAACCCCCACCCCATCCCACCCGATCCCTACCCAGCCCCTCGACCTGTCCTATCCCTTCCCCCTCTTTTCGCGATTAAAGACGGTACCAATTAACTTTATTCATCTTATGTACAATATTATGATATGATTTCCCTTTGTTACCCCCCCCCCCCCCCCCTTGACATGGGCAGATGGCCTAGTTCAAATAAAACTTTGTCTTGTCTTGTCTTGTCTTGTCTCTCGCTCTCCACTCACTCACTCACTCACTCATCTCACTCTCCTTCCTCACTTCTACTCCTCTCACTCTACTCACTCCCTCCTCTACCTCCTCCCCTCTCTCTTCTCTCTCTCTCTCGCTCTCTCTCTCTCTCTCTCTCTCTCTCTCTCTCTCTCTCTCCTCTCCTCTCTCTCTCTCTCTCGTAAACAAACTTACCCCAGGCAATCAAGTAACGATTTATATTTTGTGCACAAGAGTTTTTATTTCAACGGTGATCTCTCTCTCTCCTCTCTCTCTCTCTCTCTCTCTCTCTCTCTCCTCTCTCTCTCTCTCTCTCTCATTACAAGAAAGTATCAACAAGTTATTGGGATGGTCTGAACTTAATCATATGCGACTCCACACCCCCCCCCCCCCCCAAAAAAAAAAAAAAAAAAAAAAAAATTATTAATTACTACCAGACAAAAACGTCAAAATATTGCGTTATTATGTAAACATGTGTCCAGAAAGATTTACCAGCTTTCCAGAATGAAACACTTTTTAGATCAACATAGCCGTAAGTTGTTCTTTCATGTCTATGTTGAATCTTATATAAACTATGCCTCAACAATATGGGATTCCGCAAGTGACAATATTTTAAAACCTTTATTCAGTTTACATAGACGTGCCATTAAACTGATCCTCCTGAAGTCCTCCTCCCCTACTTTCTCAGAATATAAACATTTAGGAATTCTGCCTCTAAAATGGAAGCTAGTTTACAGCAAAGCTATCTTTATGTTTATAATAATGTCCGACCGTGCCCCTATGGCTTTGAAAAATAGATTCGAAATGAAGAAGATTAGTCATGTTTACAAGATAAAAGTACCTCTTCCGAGAATAGATCTGTTTAAATCAAGCTTGTTGTACCCTAGTGGCTGCTTATGGAATTCTGTTATAACTTCATTCGATGTAAATACAAGCCTCCCAGTCTTTAAAAACAAATATCAAACACACCTTATGACGCAATACATGAACAGCATCTCCTGATCCTTATGATCAGTGAATATTTACTTTTATATCCGGCCTCTCTCTCTCTCCTCTCTCTCTCCTCTCTCTCTCTCTCTCTCTCCTCTCTCTCTCTGTTTGAGTAGGGTTGGTTGTGAACGGAGGGGTAGATGGGGTGAGGTGGGGTGTTTGTGACGAGGGGCGAGGATGGAATTGTTTGCAGAGAACACGGGATAGAGAGGAAAGGGGAATTGCGTGCGTATCTGGAGGGCGCAAAAATGTGTGCTGTACGCCCCCTTCCGGAACAGATTCTTGGTTTTAATATTGATTTACTATCATATTGATTTCTATTTGTGATTATTGTGTGTTCTGTATTTCTATCTTTTTCAGATCATGCCATTCGATGGATGTAATGTTTGTCAATGCATATGTATGTATGTACGCATTGTGTTATATTTGAATTGTAATGTTATTATTTTTAATCATTATCATTCATTACAATTGTTACTGCTGTTATTATTGGGTATTTGTCATCATTATCATTGGGTGTGTAGAGTGCTTGGAAAGGATTGTGCGACAGGTGGGTGTTTGGTTAATAGTTGGGGTATGGAGGGTGGCTTTTGTGTTTGAAATATTTCTTTTTCATTTTTGAGGGCAAGATGCAAACAAGCCTGCCATGTGCTTATTCTTTTCCCTCATTAAACAAATTTCGTTCGTTCGTTCGTTCGTTCGTTCTCTCTCTCTCTCTCTCTCTCTCCTCTCTCTCTCTCTCTCTCTCTCTCTCTCGCTCTCGCTCTCACTCCCTCAC
>JAMYXO010005005.1:0-7500 GCA_033310375.1 Conus canariensis | reverse complement strand
TCTGAGCACCACAGCTGATGCTATGAGGTCTGTACTGAACAAGCTACAGCTGACCTAGTTCTGAGCACCACAGCTGATGCTATGAGGTCTGTACTGAACAAGCTACAGCTGACCTAGTTCTGAGCACCACAGCTGATGCTATGAGGTCTGTACTGAACAAGCTACAGCTGACCTAGTTCTGAGCACCACAGCTGATGCTATGAGGTCTGTACTGAACAAGCTACAGCTGACCTAGTTCTGAGCACCACAGCTGATGCTATGAGGTCTGTACTGAACAAGCTACAGCTGACCTAGTTCTGAGCACCACAGCTGATGCTATGAGGTCTGTACTGAACAAGCTACAGCTGACCTAGTTCTGAGCACCACAGCTGATGCTATGAGGTCTGTACTGAACAAGCTACAGCTGACCTAGTTCTGAGCACCACAGCTGATGCTATGAGGTCTGTACTGAACAAGCTACAGCTGACCTAGTTCTGAGCACCACAGCTGATGCTATGAGGTCTGTACTGAACAAGCTACAGCTGACCTAGTTCTGAGCACCACAGCTGATGCTATGAGGTCTGAGTGGATTATTTGTCCCTTTTACTGTCCAAGGTTCCAACTGAGGAATCCTCCGCGCCTTCATGATTGACTGTCACCTGCCACGCGGCTCAAGATCTGTGCCAGTGGAGGCCCTGATGCCAATTGGCCAATCATCCTTTCTCTTAAAAGTCATTTTAAGCATTTAAAGCCATCTGTGAGAGGGTTTCCTCCCTTCACACACACAGACACACACAGACACACACAGACACAGACACACACACCACGTGCGCGCGCGCGCGCGCAGCACACACACACACCACACAACACACACACACACACACACACACACACACCACACAATCAATCAATCAATTTGCTGTCAAATCGCTTATGTGAATGCGTTGACGTCTATTGATGTACGTAACAAACTCACACGCCTACATGTATACACATCCAGGCATCTTCCATCCAACATCCTCCTTCTAAACACACCTACACTCAAACGCGGTAATGTACACGCACACAGACACAGACACACATACTCACGCACGCACACAGACGCACAGCCGCGCGCGCGCGCACACACATACACGACGCCCCGTACACCACACACCACACACACACACAACACACACACACACACACACACACACACACACACACACACCACTCCTCTCTCTCATCCTACTCTGCTGTCTACTCGTCTTCTCTCTATCTCTCTCTCTCTCTGCTGTCTCTCTCAACATCACACCCTACATGACTACACACACACACACACACCAACACACACACAACACACACACATGCCGCATATACACGTACGCAAATACACATATATGTGCGCGCACGCACGCACTCACACACACACACACACACACAACCACCACACACACCAACACACACACACACACACACATTGCCGCATATACACGTACGCAAATATACACGTATATATGCGCGCACACACACACACACACACACACACACACACACAACACACACACACACACACACACACACACACACACACCACACACACACACTCTCTCTCTCTCTCTCTCTCTGTCTGTTTATCTGTCTGTCTGTCTGTCTGTCTGTCTCTCTATCTCTCTCTCTCTCTCTGCTCTCTCATCTCTCTACATCACCACACACTCACACACACACACCACACACACACACACACCACACACACACACACACACACACACACACACATGAAAACGCGCTTCAGTTTGCGCGCACACACAAAAAACAAGAGTAGGGGGGGCACAACAACCAACAACACACACATGGGGACACAGAGAACGAGAGAGAGACGAGAAGAGAGAGAGGAGAGAGAGAGAGAGAGAGAGAGAGAGAGAGAGAGACGTTGATTGATAAATTGTATTCCCAAGGTAACAGAGAAGCAAACACATGCTTCTTTTTTATCTGGCGCTTCCCCGCTAAGGGATTAACTTAGCATGACTAGCAAAAGTTTTGGCTAGCGAATAATGCTACATAAAAATGTGGATTTGTACTTTCTCCATCGATATTGATGCATAGATTCATTTAATGAAATGAAAAAAACAACGAAAAAAGAAACAAAAATAAATGAATTGATTACGAAGAAGGAAAAACAGATCTGCACATAGTCGCAGAGCCGTCGTGAGTGAGCTCTCCCTCCGGAGGGCGCCACCACATCCATCCAACGACAGCCCCCATGGATACCGATGACCCCGACAGAATTAAACCAAGGCCACAGACGTGGAGAGGACATCGAAACTGAGGTCACCATGAGAGCAGGGTATGAAGGGCCACAGAATGTGAGACTTTTATGCTGATCGATGAGAATGAGGATGATGAAGATGATGCAACAGTTTTCCATCCGGTCTGAGACTGCATGACAGGGCTGTAGTCTACGCTTACTTTCATAATATATCTCGGCGTCAATCAGGCCCGAGAGATACAGACACCTGTAGCGTTTGTCAGAAATCGGAGCAACACTCTCATAGACGCATCCATTCAGTGGATGAAACTCGACTGTGTGGTCTGTCTTCCCAACTGAGTCCGTAGCAAACTCACCTTTGGGAAGGAGCCGGTCAGGGCAGAAAAAATCCCACATGACTCTGATAGGAATCGAACCCACGACCTCCCATCCGGGAATCGGCAACGCTGACCACTTCGCCACGGCGGCTGGTGAAGCAATACACTTGCCCAAAACTTCAAAGCACTGTTCCTTTCGGCACCCATTCGCCCAGCACATACACAGTCTCAAAGCGCGAAGAACTGAGAACACGTGGCTAGTGAGACCTCCTCTGTGCATGATGTGCTAGAACACGTGGCTAGAGAGACCTCCTCTGTGCATGATGTGCTAGAAGAACACGTGGCTGGAGAGACTTCCTCTGTGCATGATGTGCTAGAAGAACACGTGGCTAGTGAGACCTCTGTGCATGATGTGCTAAAGAACACGTGGCTAGTGACCTCCTTGTGCATGATGTGCTAGAAGAACACGTGCTAGTGAGACCTCCTCTGTGCATGATGTGCTAGAAGAACACGTAGCTAAAGAGACCTCCTTTGTGCATGATGTGCTAGAAGAACACGTGGCTAGTGAGACCTCCTCTGTGCATGAGGTGCTAGAAGAACGCGTGGCTAGTGAGACCTCCTCTGTGCATGATGTGCTAGAAGAACGCGTGGCTAGTGAGACCTCCTCTGTGCATGATGTGCTAGAAGAACACGTAGCTAGAGAGACCTCCTCTGTGCATGATGTGTTAGAAGAACACGTGGCTAGTGAGACCTCCTCTGTGCATGATGTGCTAGAACACGTGGCTAGAGAGACCTCCTCTGTGCATGATGTGCTAGAAGAACACGTGGCTAGTGAGACCTCCCCTGTGCATGATGTGCTAGAAGAACACGTAGCTAGAGAGACCTCCTCTGTGCATGATGTGCTAGAACACGTGGCTAGAGAGACCTCCTCTGTGCATGATGTGCTAGAAGAACACGTGGCTAGTGAGACCTCCCCTGTGCATGATGTGCTAGAAGAACACGTAGCTAGAGAGACCTCCTCTGTGCATGATGTGCTAGAACACGTGGCTAGAGAGACCTCCTCTGTGCATGATGTGCTACAACACGTGGCTAGAGAGACCTCCTCTATGCATGATGTGCTAGAAGAGAGGGTGCCACAAGGAATTTTAGTTTGACTGTTGGGCCCATGCCTGTTTTAGTATAGAAACATACACTGTAGGAATCAATCTCTCTCTGTCTGTCTGTCTGTCTGCTCTCTCTCTCTCTCCCTCTCTCAGTCTCCCTCTCCGACTCTCTCTCTCTCTCCCTCTCTCTCCGTATTTGTGTGTCTCTATCTCTTTGACTCTCTCTCTCTCTCTCTCTCTCTCTCTCTCTCCTCCTCTCTCTCTCTGTATTTGTGTATCTCTGTCTCTCTGACTCTCTCTCGCTCTGTATTTGTGTATCTCTGTCTCTGTCTCTGTCTCTGTCTCTGTCTCTCTCTCTCTCTCTGTTTCTCTGTCTCTTGTGTCTCTCTCTCCTCTCTCTCTGTATTTGTGTCTCTCTGACCCTCCCTCTGTCTCTCTATTTGTGTGTTCCTCTCTCTCTCTGACTCTCTCTCTCTCTCTCTCTCTCTCTCACTCTGTATTTGTGTGTACCTCTCTCTCTCTCTCTCTCTCTCTTCTCTCTCTCTCTCTGTATTTGTGTATCTCTGTCTCTCTCTGTGTAATTGTGTATCTCTGTCTCTCTGTCTCTGTATTTGTGTATCTCTATCTCTCTGACTCTTTCTCTCTCTGTATTTGTGTATCTCTGTCTCTCTGTCTCTGTATTTGTGCATCTATGTCTCTCTCTCTCTGTATTTGTGTATCTCTATCTCTCTGACTCTCTCTCTCTCTCTCTTCTCTCTCTCTCTCTCTCTCTGTATTTGTGTATCTCTGTCTCTCTGACTCTCTCTCTCTGTATTTGTGTAATCTCTCTGAGTCTCTCCCTCTCTCTCTGTATTTGTGTATCTCTGTCTCTCTCTGTGTATTTGTGTATCTCTGTCTCTCTCTCTGTAATTGTGTATCTCTGTCTCTCTGTCTCTGTATTTGTGTATCTCTATCTCTCTGACTCTCTCTCTCTCTCTGTATTTGTGCATCTCTCTCTCTCTCTCTCTCTGTATTTGTGTATCTCTATCTCTCTGACTCTCTCTCTTCTCTCCTCTCTCTCTCTCTCTCTCTCTGTATTTGTGTATCTCTGTCTCTCTGATCTCTCTCTCTCTCTCTCTCTGTATTTGTGTATATCTCTCTGATCTCTCTCTTGACCAAGATGGCGGACTGAGGAGATCGGTGAACTGTTAACCGTCTGTCAATATTATTGAATTTCACTGGCTATAATGTCACAACAGTTATAATTAGTGTACTGGAGAATGTATGATTGTTCACTTGACTCAAGGATGTAAGTACCGTCACCCATCGACCTTTAGCACATCATTGACGAAAAACACCATTGTAGAACGTTGGGCGCCTGTATCATCAGTTGAAAATCCAAAACAAATTCAAATAAAATCGAGATATTTTCAAACAGTTTATCACACACATGCTCTGCCATCACGATCACGAAATGTCGCAAAATAACTGATCGCGCATCCAACGGCTTGAATATGAAAAAGCTTGTGCAAGTTGATGATAGTCATGTAGATTTACATTGCCAAGCAAATCGCATGAATAAAGAATAAGAATTATGCTGATTTAACGAACATCAGTTCCAAGTTACAAAAATGAATCTCTCAACACATTAACAATCTATAAATAAGTCTAGCCTACAAATCCAAACATCGCCTACCTCAGGCAATCTTCCCGAAATGGTTGTGGAATTCTGGCTGATGCTGCCGCTCTGGCCCACACCAACCCCATAGACCTTGGCCTGTCCGTAGACCCCCCTCCCCCCACCCCCCTGGGGGGGGGGGGGGGGATTTATGAGTGAAATTTTCTGATACTTTGTTCATTTTAAAATTTTATGGCATATGTTACCCCGCTGTAACCAGGTTATTTCAGGATATACGAGCGTTACACTATAGTAACCCTACCGATGTTGATTATTCAGGGGGTGGGGTTATTTTAAGTCTCTTAAATCAAATTTCTTCTTAAGTATTTGTATCAAATTTGGTACCAAACTAAAGAATACTGAAAAGGCTATCTGCTCATGGACATTTCACAACCATACAAGGAATGCGGAACATGTTCTTTACGAACAAAATTTAAAATGCATATGAAAACACAGTACGATACAAAAAACAACTTGTCAATGGTAATGACATGTCTCTGAGTACAGATTAAAAAAAAACTCTCACCCTATTCATTGCTGATGTCACAGCCATCTTGAAAGACAGCATCAGCCAAGCTGCCAAGCTGAGGTGGACTAGTTTGTGTACTCGAAGAGCACGGTTGTAGTGTTTGCCAGCAAACACTTGCTCCATTGACCCACTCGCACAGACAGCAGACTGAATGACTATTCCAGCAAGACCAGTTCCCCTCATCAGTTTGCCAACAGCGCCAAGGAAAGAGCAGATTGTATGGAAGCTTCCTAGTCTGACAAAGATGTCTTGGAAGAGATTGTTCTGCCACACCAAGGTGTATGCTTTCCTTGCTACTGCTAAGTCAAATGTAACTAATGTTATACCTTGCCCCACTTGCTTTGCTGCTGCCTGTGACACTTTGAGGACATGCTGGACTGTGGAATTTTCTGTGATGGGGTGTGGATGGGTGGCATGTAGTCAACAGTAGACTGCATCCTTTCTATCCCTTCTTCTCCTGTGAGAGACACCCATCCTCCCCATCCAGGCACCAGTTGATTTCCATCTTTGGCCTCAAATCTGGAGAAAACCCACCAAAAGTCAACAACTTTAGCTTTGTAGACTGCCTCTGGGTTTGAGAAATGAGTGTCGACAACATTCAAGTTGGGTTCTGCCTTTTCTTTGCAAAGCAGGGTGGTACGTGTTTCTTGGTTCAGACTGCATGGAGCATTGGTGGTTTTGAGGAGCAGGAGATAGTTCTGTTTGAGAAGGAACTGTGTCATGCACTGTGTCGCCTGTCACCTCTCGAATAACTATGCCATGAGTGGAGTGGGTGGTGTCAGCTCCTGAAAGGGTTTCTTCGTTCAGGTCAAAGTTATCCCAGCAGAAATGAATCACTTTGTTCTGTTCCAAACTCACCGTTGAAGGCAGAAGACTAGCACACTGATGTACAGAGTTGGCCATAGCAGTCTCAAGTCCTACAATTGTTTTGTATCCAGCAACGTGTTCAAAATGATTCAAGAGACTTAGAACTTCAGAGCTACCAGTAACATGTCTGATAGACATTCCAAGTAGAAGATGTTTGGGCATTTTCCACTTTCCCCCTGTCAAAGAGTATGTCCTGGCCGATGGAGGATGCTAATCTGGTGGTTTTGTTTTGCTCCACAGTACTACTTTTTCCAGACAGCAGGTTTTGGAGAACATCTGTGAGAATAGCTGGAGGATGGACAGCATCAGACTGAAGGTACTCTGTAGATGGAGGCCATGGCATGTCAGGTGCAGCTCTAAAAGTATCCAAGATGTGTCGACGAAGGACATATGCAGACTCCTCAAGTCGCCTTTCTTCTGAAGCTGCTGACACAAACGCTGTCTCAACTGCCTGACCTCGGGCAAGTTCGTCACAATAAACAAGTTCACTGCGATGGTTTGGAGCCCAAAATTTTATTCTGAAGCCAAAATATTTCATTATCTTTTCTGTCAGTTTGTAAGTCTTGTATCCAGGGTTGTAGAAGTCAGGGGAATGTTGTTGCATGTATCCACGGTACTTCTCTCTCAGCATGGTCATTCTCTCCACCTGCGCACCTCTGATCAAGGCATTTTCAACGTACTCACATATGTACTCAAATGCCCTCTCATGTGCCTGTAGCTGCTCAACAGATGTCTGGCCTGTGGATGTTTCAGCATGCCTGCCTTCAGATCTCACATAGTCTTCCCTGCAACCCTCATGA
>JAMYXO010000500.1:2500-32500 GCA_033310375.1 Conus canariensis | reverse complement strand
TGTTGTTGTTAATGCTATTTAGCCAGTCATCAACTAAGTTGATTAGGGCTGTGTGGCATGAATGGTTGTGTCGAAACCCGGACTGTCTTGGATGAAGCAAGTGATATGTATTAAGGTGGTGTAATGTGTGTTTGTTCATGTGTTTTTCCAAAGGTTTGGAAACAGAGGAAATGATTGAGATTGGTCTGTAGTTTGCAGGGTCTGAGTTGTCACCTGCCTTGTAGATAGGAAGGACTTTTGTTTTTTTTTAAACTATCGGGAAAATGATTTTTGTCTATGCATAAATTGGAGAGTATGTTAATGTATCTGTAATTGCTGGAGCTGATAGTTTGAGGATTTTGCCGTCTAGGCCATCTACCCCGCAGGTACCTGACTGTTTTAGGTGCGTTAGGTAGTGATAAACTTCAAAGACTGTTATTGGTGGAATATGAAGTTCAGACGTGATGTTTTTATCTTGGCAATACTGTTTCAGTTTCTGAAGATCGTTTGATTTGGAAGAATCTGTCGTGACAATTTTATTAGCTATAGTGCAAAAGTGTGTCTTTAGCTGTTCGACAGAGATGTCTTTAATTACAGTTGATTTTGAAGAAGGTTGATTGTTTGTAAGCTCGTTAATAGCTCTCCATACCAATTTTGGGTTCTGGTTTGATATTAGTTCTCGATAATATTTGTTTTTTTCTCTGCGTTTCTGTGAATTTATTGCATTTCTCAGTTTTCTAGATTCCTCTTCATAGCCATGTTGTTTAAGCAGATCTCTAAGGTAACCTGCCTCCTGTAACTCTTTAGTGTACCATGCCGGTTTAGGATCATGCCGTACTCTAATCGTTTGTCGAGGGGCGTGTTTATTATATATCTCTGTAAATGTTTTGATCCAAAATTCAACAGCAAGATCTGGATCAGTTATGTGGAAAACTGAAGAGAGATTTGAGTTAAGTAAGTCATGCAGAAAGTCTTGGTTGTTAAAGTTTGTAAAGCAACGGTACGTTATTGTCTTGTGCCCCGTTTTGGGAATTTTTACTCCTTTTTTGGGCCATGTGACACAAATTACGTAATGGTCACTACAGTTTAGAACAGGGACGCAGGCTTCTGCTATGTTACAAAAAAGGTAAACAATGTTCAAAGAAAAAGGGTAATGAACATTGGTCTATGATAATGACTCGTATAGTCTCTCAATACGAGCACGCATCACACTCCCAATGTCAGCACATTTTGTTCTGTCTTTTTAACCACTGAGTGGCAGCACTTCGATGTCGACGCACCAGTTTTTGTTTGTATACAACACTCCCAGTGTCAGCACATTTTGCCCTGTCTTTTTAACCACTGAGTGGCAGCACTTCGATGTCGACGCACCAGTTTTTTGTTTGTCCACAACACCACAAAACGCACTCCTTGAGATCAGAGTAATAACTCGTATAATAGTATGCAATACATCTGACAGGCACCCGACAGACTGCAGCAGGCCAGACAAGGAAACGAACAAACAAACAAACAAATACACATAGATTTACACATACACACACACTCGCGAGTGCTCGCGCGCACACACACACTCACACACACGCATACCCACGCACGCACACGCGCACGCACGCACGCACGCAAGCACGCACGCACGCACGTGCACACACACACACACACACACACACACACACACACACACACACACACACACACACACACACACGTGTGGGGGCTCATACACGCATGTAGAAAACTATTACATGTGCGCTCATAACAATAGATATGCGCTAATACATAGCACATGGATGATGAAAATTAATAGCATATCGCACTACATACATATGTGATATGAAGTGGATACAAACATATGCACGCTCACAACATATGGACATGAATGACACATACACGCTAACTTGTGGCAACTACTATGTGATATGAGTGGATACAAACATATGCACGCTCACAACCATTAGATGCGCACACATACATAGCACATGGATGATGAAATAGCATATCGCACTACATACCTATGTGATATGAAGTGGATATAAACATATGCACAGACGGTGATGTAGCAATGATATACGAATATAAGGATGCATACAGCGACATGTTAATTTAATTCAATGACAGGGGAGAGGAGCTGGTTGGTGTTGCTGTGACAGGAACTGAGCAGTCATTGTGTTCAGCAACTGAACAGCAAAGGGATGTAGTGGGCTAGAAGGGTGTACTGACTGCTGTGGGATGTGTGTGATGGTGGGGGGTTGGAAGTGTAATGTGTTGGGTGGTGGAAGGAGTGTTGTGTTGTGAAGTGTAAGGTGGGCATTGTTTGGAGTTGGTGGATTGTAAGGGGTATTTGAGGGTGGTAGTTGTGCTGTGCTGGGAAATTGTAGCCAAGATGTGTTGTGAGGTTGCAGCTGAGATGTGTTTGGAGGTGGGGTGTGTTGGTTGCTGCTAGTGTGTGGTGTGGACATGGAAGGGGGTGATGTGCTATGTGGGTGGAGGGTGCTGGTCACGTTTCTGTACTCTTTACATTGCTGTTTGTCATTTCTATTCACTGGGGAAGAAAAGGAATACATGTGGGTGGGGGATTGTAGAAGGGGTTGCTTTGTAGGGCGTTGATGGCAACCTAGTATATTATATACACTGCGAGAGTTGGGATTATGGGGAGTGTTCGCTGGGAAATCAGTTTCATAGTTATAACTAGGTGGACTGTTAGTGGTCACTGGGGCGTCCTGTGTTGCAAGACGGTCCCTTCTTGCTCTTTGTGAGGTGGGCCTGATGTAGTTGGAGGCTTGGGTCTTGTAGTTATTAGTGGGACAGATGTTGGAGGCAAGGACTTTGCAGCCATATGAACTGGGATGTAGTCTGTCTCGGTACATGGCTTTCTTTGGCGCCCCAGATCTGGCGAGGAAGGAGGGGGTGTTATCTAAGTAACTGATTCCCTCTTGACGGCAGGAGAGGCGAAGATTGGCCGTGGATCGTGACGCCATGTCCTTAAGGGGGTGTTGACCAAGGGGAGGAAGAATGGAGGAGGCCTGCAGTGAAGCACTGTGGAACGCTTGCCTGAGTAGGCGGATTAACTTAACTCAGTCTGCTACAGGCACTGGCCTTTTGTCACAATACAGAGAGAGAGAGAGAGAGAGAGAGAGAGAGAGAGAGAGAGAGAGAGAGAGAAGAGACAGAGACAGGAGACAGAGACAGAGAGACAGAGAGACGACAGAGAGAGAGAGGGAGAGACAGACAGAGAGAGAGAGAGAGAGAGAGAGAGAGAGAGAGAGAGAGAGAGAGAGACCCACACACGGTGACACACACAATGAGTGAATGACACACACGTGTACACTTCTTGTTCTTCTAAACGCAAGTGTGCGATCTGGCAGCATGCGCCAGAATAATCCACTTTCATCCATGTTGAAGATATCTTTTTTCTCCTAGTTTTTAAGCGTGGGCAACAGGACATCACTAACCCAATGATCTGTGATCGATTCACCTACACTGTTCCTTTCTCCACTTACTTTTCTGTAGGAAATGTTGTGGCGTATGTTGAAGCGCCTGATCCAACCTTCAGAACATCACCCCTCTGTCAAGCCCAGATCTTTGACAAACTGTTCGGCTTTTGATTTCAAAATAGTGCCGGAGACAGGCATGCTGTTCGCCCTTGTTTTCTTGAACCAGTCCAAAAGGGCATTCTCAATCTGGGGCTGCGTTGCACGTCTGTCATGTTTGCGTTTTGAAATGCAGTCCCCCTTTTCACATTTTTCCTTCAAACTTTCCCTATTTTTCACAATCACACTAACTGTTGCTTTAGAAATTCCAAACTCAAGGGCTAGCTCGCTTTGCTTCTTGTTGTTTTCTTCAACTTGTTTGATTAAATCTATTTTTCTTTTCAGTGACAGAGTCACACGTTTGTGCGCCATTGTTTTGTCAAAGGGAAAACTTGGGACCAGAACCAAGAAAAACGTTTACTGTAAGCAGTTGTTTACTATTACCGGCGTTTACGATTTGCGGAGTTCACTATAACAGCATGTCAAAGGGAAGTAACTCTCATAACAAAAAGTTTACTATAGCCGGCGGTGGGAAGCTTCAGGGACTTGAACATGAGTTTACTATAAAGGACGTTTATTATTTCCGATGTTTACTATTTCCGGCTAAAATTAACAGAGACTAAGAAGGCTTGGGACCGGGACCAAGAAAAACGTTTACTATAGGCAATTGTTTACTATTTCCGGCGTTTACTGTATCAGGAGTTCACTATATGTGTTGAGTTGGTGGAGGGAGGGGGAGGAGGGAGAATCGGTTGATCTTTACTGTCGTTTTGTTGTTGCTTAGTTGCTGAGTGTGTGTGTGTGTGTGTTTTTTTCTTCATTACTTTATTTCAATAGTAGTATTTGTTTTACTGTCATGTTAATTTGTTTTTATCTATTCCATGTTTTCATCGTTTTCATGTAATGTTAGATTGTTGTATTGCTTGCTGTGTTATTGTTGCTTTATCGTAGATCTGTTTGTTGTATTGTTGTTTTGTTAGTGGCCTGTCTGTCTGTATGTCTGTCTATCTTTCCAGGTTTTTGGCGATATTGTACTATCTGTTTCTTGTTTTGTTGTTGATGCTTTTTGTGTTATTGTTGTCTGCTTGCATATTTTTCTAATTTGCTCGCGAGCGTGTGTGCGTGTATGTGCGCGCGCGCGTGCGTGCTAACGTGCGCGCACACGAGCATGTGTGTGTGTGTGTGTGTGTGTGTGTGTGTGTGTGTGTGTGTGTGTGTGTGTGTGTGTGTGTCTGTGGCTGTATCTGTGTGTATGTGTACGTACGTGGGCAAGTGCGTCCGTTGTTTAGCTGCTCTGTTGGCAACAATAATGACCTTTAAACCCATGTGCTTTTGAAGGCAGAGAGAGAGAGAGAGAGAGAGAGAGAGGAGAGAGAGGAGAGAGAGAGAGAGAGAGAGAAGAGAGTCACTTTCCAACACAGTATATTGCATGCATAATGCAGTGTAAAGGTACATTACATGCATGGCACAATACAAAGGCACATTACATGCATGACACAATACAAAGCACATTACATGCATGACACAATACAAAGCACATCACATGCATGACACAATACAAAGCACATTACATGCATGACACAATGCAAAGTCACATTGCATGCATGGCACAATACAAACGCACATTACATGCATTGCACAATACAAATGCACATTACATGCATAGCACAATACAAAAGTACATTACATGCATGACACAATACAAAGCACATTACATGCACGACACAATACAAAGCACATTACATGCATGGCACAATACAAAGCACATTACATGCACGACACAATACAAAGCACATTACACGCATGGCACAATACAAAGCACATTACATGCATGACGCAATACAAAGCACATTACATGCATGACGCAATACAAAGCACATTGCATGGATGGCACCATACAAAGCACATTACATGCATGACACAATACAAAGCACATTGCATGCATGGCACCATGCAAAGGGACACTACACATGACACAATACAAAGGCACACTACACATGACACAATACAAAGGCACACTACACATGACACAATACAAAGGCACATTACATGCATGGCACAATACAAAGCACACTATATGCAAGACACAATACAAAGCACACTACATGCTTGACACAATACAAAGGCATGTTACATTCATGACACAATACAAAGGCACGTTACATGAATGACACAATACGAAACACACTATATGCAAGACACAATACAAAGCACACTACATGCTTGACATAATACAAAGGCATGTTACATTCATGACACAATACAAAGGCACACCACACATGACACAATACAAAGGCACGTTACATGCATGGCACCATACAAAGGCACGTTACATGCATGGCACCATACAAAGGCACGTTACATGCATGGCACCATACAAAGGCATGTTACATCCATGACACAATACAAAGGCACACTACACATGACACAATACAAATGCATGTTACATTCATGACACAATACAAAGGCACGTTACATGCATGACACAATACAAAGGCACGTTACATGCATGGCACCATACAAAGGCACGTTACATGCACGACACATTACAAAGGCATGTTACATTCATGACACAATACAAAGGCACGTTACATGCATGACACAATACAAAGGCACGTTACATGCATGGCACCATACAAAGGCACGTTACATGCATGACACAATACAAAGGCATGTTACATTAATGACACAATACAAAGGCACACTACACATGACACAATACAAAGGCACATTACATGCATGACACAATACAAAGGCACGTTACATACATGACACAATACAAAATCACATTACATGCATGACACAATACAAAGGCACGTTACATGCATGACACAATACAAAGGCACGTTACATGCATGACACAATACAAAGGCACGTTACATTCATGACACAATACAAAGGCACGTTACATACATGACACAATACAAAATCACATTACATGCATGACACAATACAAAGGCATGTTACATGCATGACACAATACAAAGGCACGTTACATGCATGACACAATACAAAGGCACACTACACATGACAAAGATAGACAACAGACACAGTGTAGGACAAAACATGGCATTGGACAAAATACACATCGTAGGACAAAGACACATGATACAGAACAGAGACACATAACATTACACAAAGACACATACCATGTGGCACACATATGACTTGGTAAAGAAACAAAATACAAGACAGACACGTAAAGACCATATATGACCTTTTAAAAGACCTTGTCTGACCTTTTTAAAAACCTTATGGGACCTTTTTAAGACCTAATCTGACATTTCAAAGACCTTATCTGGCCTTTTAAAGACCGTATCTGACCTTTTAAAGACCTTATATGACCTTTCTAAGACCTGATCTGACCCTTCAAAGACCTTTTCTGACATTTTAAGACCTTATCTGACCTTACCCGACCTGAAGAAACCAAAATGTTCCGGCGTCGTTTTCCACACAGCACGGTGGTGATTCCCCAGCTATTGACATCACAGTATTACGTCAAACAATTTCAGTGCAAACTAACGCATGACATAAAGTCGACATCCACCAAAATGACGTAACACATCGGTCCTAAACACTCGAAACCAGTATCTAACCATCGTTCCCAAACAATCTTAAGCAGCATTACGTTGCTCTAAAATACTAAAAGAATAATTATTGCGTCGAATCAATCATCATTATTATTAGTGTTAATATCAGTACTGTTATCATTAGCATTACTGTTACTGATTTCTTTATCCCTGATCTGCGCATGCGCACTGATGAGATCCTCACATGACCTCCTCGATGGGGCATGATTCGAACCTCCTATACTACTCACCACACATGGAGCACCTAGTCCTCCCCTTGACGTCTATGTTGCCATACTTTATTGACTAGATGCATTTATTTGTCCTTCGTTGTATGTCATCAAGCCTGTAAGATTTTTGTTCTGTTTCTTCCTTTCTTTTCTTTATTTCTTTCTCCCTGTCTGTCTGTCTGTCTTTCTTCTCTTTCTTTCTTTACTTTTTTTTCTTTTCTTGTCTTTTCTTCCTTTCTTTTATTGTCTTTTCTTCTTCCTTTTCTTTTCTTCTTTTTCTTTTTTTTTTCTTTTTTTTTTCTTTCTTTTTTTCTTTTTTGTCTGTTTTTCTTCCTTTTCATTTCTGTCCTTTCGTTTTTTTTTTTTCATTTCTTTCTCTCTTTCTTTTCTTGCTTTCTTTCTATCTTAATGCCTGATACGACGGCACCTTATCTCTGCGCATGCGCACTGATGAGATCGTCACATGAGATCCTCAATGAGGGATTCATCCCTCATATATTACTACTCACCACCTTCCTTTCTTTTCTTTCTTTCTCCCTATCTGTCTCTCTTTCTCTATTTCTTTCTTTCTTTCTTTGTCTTTTCTTCCTTTACGTTTTTGTCTTTTAATCTTCCTTTTCTTTTCTGCCTTTCGTTTTTGTCCTTTCTTCTTCCTTTTTTTTCATTTCTGTCCTTTCCTTTCCTTTCTTCTTTTTCTTTTCCTTTCTTCCTTTCTTTTCTTGTTTTCTTTCTATCTTAATCCCTGATATGACGTAACTGTACTACACACACACACACACACACACACACACACACACACACACACACACACACACACACACACAAACGCGCGCGCGCACACACACACTCTCCTCTGCGCGCGCTTGTGACCGACAGACACGCTTCACATCACTGTCCTGAATATTCGGATATTCTATGTGATTCACGGAATGGAGTGCTTCAATTTTTACACGCAATGATTCTTTTGGTTCAGTACTTACACCTCTGAAAGCGTGGTGCTTCTACTGAGCGCACAAAGTGAAATATTCTAGTCTTTGTTTGTGATTGTGTGTGGTTCTCTCTTTATCTGCCGACACGGACCACGCAGCGCGAGCCAGCAAGCCAACAGCATGTAACGCGCAGAAGGTAGGAAGGAGGCCAGCGCACAGCTGGAAATGCTTTGTACTATGTAGCTGACCGGCAAGACTGTGCTGCCGCATGGCAAGACTGTGCTGCCGCATGGCAAGACTGTGCTGCCGCATGGCAAGACTGTGCTGCCGCATGGCAAGACTGTGCTGCCGCATGGCAAGACTGTGCTGCCGCATGGCAAGACTGTGCTGCCGCATGGCAAGACTGTGCTGCCGCATGCAAGACTGTGCTGCCGCATGGCAAGACTGTGCTGCCGCATGGCAAGACTGTGCTGCCACATGGCAAGACGTGCTGCAAGACTGTGCTGCCACATGAAGAGACTGACTGAGTGATACTCTCTATTATTGTTTTTTTTCTAGTGTCGTATGACCATGTAAACAACCATGTGTGACACGCCCACTGCAGGCTCTGACTTCACGGGGCTGCAACAGTATCCAAGGACACCCTCATAGAGGCACACTCCGTGACACAGCTGATCCACTACAAAAAAAATTCCACTGCAGCAGACGTGAACTGGCCACATGGAGGCAATGCCTCATACACAGATACCACCCTGACAATCTACCAGTGAATTTTCAGTCAACGTAGAGTCAAGGGACTTTGACGAATGTGCCATCAGCATCAGTGACACTTCCCCAATTAATCTGTGCCCCCACTAACCGTCTAACTTCGCCAAAACTGTTATAAGATTATTAGTTCAGGGGCGTCAGATACTCGTTATCACGCTGTATGTTAGGAGTGGTGATGATGTTGAGGGAACAGTGCTATTGCAAGGTGCCGGCTGTCCTACGTTTGGTGTTGAAGAAATTGACCAAATTAGCCCAATAGTAGGTCATCTTTCAGCCAGTGACTTAGCAGGTGACATTGACAAAACTTTTCATGAAAGGATCCTAGCTTTACCCTTCCCTGATCTGGAAGACAGTCATACGTGTACCAGTCCAATGCCAAGAATATCCGAAGATGAGTCCACTGAACTAGATCACCACACAAATGTCAAAAAACCGGCAGACCTACGACCAGACATAGACCACCGCAGTGTCAAACGAGCCCATCGACGAAGATCGTCAAACAGATTCATTCGCCACCCTGTCAAAGTGACCACATCACCAAAGCTCATCAGGTCACTGCAAACCCTACAGGAGAATGTGGACTACAACACACACCGTTTGTCAGATGCAGAAAATATTGTTCAAAGCCATATTCTAGATTTAAAAGAACAGATAAAAAATGAACTCAAAAGCTTTGCCAAAGAGAAATTAGAGTCCCTTGAAGATCTATGCAAATCACTATCTACTAAAGTTAAAACATTAGAAAATGAAAATCACAAATTGAAATCAGATGTTGGCGAGCATAAAAGAATTATTACAGATCTCAAGAAGCGGCTTGCCACCAGTTCTTCTCATGAGTACCCCCCACTGAAACCTGCCTGTGAACCTGCCATGTCCACTGCTCCTATTCTTTTTTCCACTGCTTTGAAGAGGACCAGTCTGCATCAAGCGACCACAACATCACAGATGCACAGATCACCTGACCTGTCTAAGACCCACCAGCCCTCCACCCCTACCCAAACACCCAGCGGTCAACCCAGTCCCACCTCCGTCCAAGTAAAAACACTTTCTGCTTCCAGCCTCTCTTCCACCCATTCCCACCTCCCTTCCTCTGACCTAGCTGACACCAGTCTCCATGCCGGTCCCGCCCCTCCCAGGTTAGACAGTGCTCCTGTCTACTCCATCCCAGTCATAAATCGTTTTGATCCATCACCATCATCACCTGATCATCAGTCCATTCCTGTCCATGTCTCCAAAAGACAAAGAGCTACTCCCAGCCCACCCCATTGTCTCCAACAAACATCATTGGAAGAACAGACGGACTGTTTGATTATAGGAGATTCCACAATACATAACATGGATGCACACAAAATGAACACAGGTAGCTTCAAATCAGTTCAGAAAATCAGTGTGTCCGGTCTCAGGGTCTCTGACATACAACACTGGCTTGAATCCCGTCCACCCAATGCCCATATGGATAGAGTTGTTTTGCATGTAGGAATCAACGACTGTAAAGGGGGAGAGATTACAACACAACAATGGAGGGCTCTCCTTTACTCATGTCAAACGACCTTCCCCAGTGCAACAGTCGTGGCCTCTTCCATCATCCCCGCATGTGGTAGACATTTAATGGATCCAGCCATTGTTCAATCCAACCTAAAGCTTCAGACAGTATGCAGGGAACTGTCTGCAGTATTCGTAGACAACAAAGATTCCTTTCTTGCTAGGAGTGGTGCCCCCAGGAAAGACATGTACAAATCTCCCCTAGACATCAGCCACAAAGGTTTGCTAAAACTAGCATGGAACATCAAATACTGTGCTAGGGCCTCGTCTACGCACGACTCCGCCCTGCTGCAAGCCACAGATGTCAGTACAACACACACACCAACACACCATCAGCCCCATGTTCCGGCCAGCGCAGCTCAACCATCCCAGCGCTACACTTCAGCGGTCACGCCTAAGCAGTACAACACAGGCCGCGCCCCCCTGTTGAGAACCCCAGCTTCTCAGATTCCGATGGCCGGCCCTGTCAGTACTTCAGTGACTAACGCCAACGCGCAGAGCACCGGTCCCCAACCACTGCCCACTTACGGCACCGCTGTTCCCGCCACAGTGCCTCCCTCCACCCCCGCTAATCCTCTACAGGCCATTGCTGAAGCAGTGCGACTGCTACAGGCAGCCTGTGGCCTTTCTTCAGTGTGAAGACTGTCTTTGTAAGAATCGTCCCTTCCCCACACCCCCCCCCCCCCCCCAAAAAAAAAAAAAAAAAAAAAAAAAAAAACAAACAAACAAACAAACAAACAAAAAACAAACAAACAAACAAACAAACAAACAAACAAAAACAACAAAACTTGAGGAACTAAACGTGTGTTATACGTACAGGTCCTTGATGTAAGTGTGTGTGTGTGTGTGTGTGTGTGTGTGTGTGTGTGTGTGTGTGTGTGTGTGTGTGTGTGTGCGTGTGTGTGTGTGAGTGAGTGTGTGTGTGTGTGTGTGTGTGTGTGTGTGTGTGTGTGTGTGTGTGTGTGTGTGTGACTTTCATCCTTCCTTGCCAGACTGAGAACTAATCCTCGGATACTACTTGTGCGTGTCATTATGTTCTTAGCAATAATAACTATCTTTTCACATCGGCATCTATTGTTGACAGTGATCACCGTAGGCTGTGCTGAAACATTTTGTGTTCTACTCACGAGACCACTCGTGTTGCTAAAGGCATTTCGCCCCATGCTTCAGAAATGACTGAACTGTGTGGTAACCATATGTGACTTCACTGAATGTCAGACTAAATTTGTGTTTCTAAAAAAAACAAAAAAAAAGCAACTTTCTTATACCTGCGTTCGGTGGATGTGACTGATCGGAGAGCGCTCCATAAGTGCAACGCATTTGTGCCAAACAGACTTGGACTATAGACAATTCTATCTGATTATCAGCATACATATGTGTGTTCAGATATTTGGTGATTCTGTGCGTGCAACATACAGGAAGTGTGCTTTTTAGTCTTGCAGTACTTCGTCCTGTACAACCTGACAGCAATTAGTTGTGTGCACATTAAATTGTAAGTGCATTCTCAGTCACCTATTTCCGAACCACTGCTGTGGTATCTAATCTACCAGTTTGTTTGACTGGTTTTTCTTTTTTTTTTTGTTGTTGTTGTTGTTGTTGTTGTTTTCATCATTTATTTTACTTTTTTGTACGTGTCCTTTCTTCCCCTTTCTTTTGTTTTTCCTTTTACTTGTGCACTCAGGACATAACATGACCACAAACCAGAACTCATGGCCATCGAGAGATGGACTGAGAATTTGCCATTTAAATATCAATAGTGCAGTCAGTAAGATCTCTGATATCTCGACCCTGATATCGAACCACCAAAAGCCATTCCATGTTCTGGGTCTCTCCGAATCAAGACTAAATACCTACATTAGTGATAAAGATGTATCAGTCCCAGGTTATAATATCGTTCGAAAAGACCCTACTAAAGACAAAGAGACAGGTCTTCTAATGTATGTCAGTGAATCTCTCAACTTCAAGAGACTTTCCCACCTAGAACAGCATGACGTAGAAGCAGTGTGGATACAAATCACACTGAACAAATCACGATCCATTTTAATCGGGTTTTGCTATCGGAACCCAGCAGAAAGAGTCAGCTGGACTGATAAATTTGTTACTATGATGGACGCAGTTTCATTAGAATGTAAAGAGATTGTTTTACTCGGTGACTTCAATGTAGATCTTTTGAAATCAAACAGCCAATGGAGCCAAACGATAAGTGTGTTGAATTTACATCAGATTATCAAAACACCCACCAGAGTCACACCAACTTCGAAGACAATCATTGACCA
The DNA here is from genome assembly GCA_033310375.1 of Conus canariensis. Classification (NCBI taxonomy): domain Eukaryota; kingdom Metazoa; phylum Mollusca; class Gastropoda; order Neogastropoda; family Conidae; genus Conus; species Conus canariensis. The sequence goes on along the minus strand of JAMYXO010000500.1, from coordinate 19,680 downwards.
TATCTATGTATCAAATGAAAATAACATACTAGAAGCTTGTGTACCAGTCTTCTCTTCTAGTGATCATTACCCAGTGTGTGTTACATGGTCTAAACATGGAGTGAAAATCCCAAAACCAGGCCACAAAACCATAACCTATCGTTGCTTCTCAAAATTTAACGAACAAAACTTTTTGCTTGATTTAATGAACTCAGAACTTAATACAGTATACAATATTGCTGATCCAGATTCAGCGATTGACTTTTGGATCGAAATTTTTACAGAAGTCTATAACAGACATGCTCCGTTAAAAACAATCAGAGTAAAGCATATTCCCAAACCACCATGGTACATGAAAGAATTACAGGAGGCATGCTACCTTAGAGACCTTTTGAAAGAACATGGCTATGAAGAAGAATCAAGATCACTAAGAAATGCAATAAACTCTCAGAAGCGCAGGGAAAAAACAAAATACTATCGCGAGTTATTAACTTCCAAACAAAATCCAAAACTGGTTTGGCAAGCAATAAACCAGCTTAGCAATAACAATTCTTCTTCAAAATCAACTGTTATCAAAGGTATTTCTGCTGAACAACGTAACACTCACTTCTCTACCATTCCAGATACAGTTGTTACTACTGATCATTCAAACTCTAATGAACTTAAAGAACTCCATCAATTTTGTCACGACAAAAAAATCACGTCTGAACTACACATTCCACTCATAACTGTGCACGAGGTGTATCAGTACCTACTTCATCTCAAACAGTCAGGAACACGTGGACTAGATGGCATAGATGGCAAAATTCTGAAACTCTCGGCTCCAGTTATAACTGACACGTTAACGTATATCTTTAATCTGTGCATAGATAAAAGCTATTTTCCTAATGCGTTCAAAAAAGCAAAAGTTATACCCATTCATAAATCTGGTGATAATACTGATCCTTCAAACTACCGACCAATATCAATCTTATCTATCCTTTCGAAACCTCTAGAAAAGCATTTAAATAAACACATCCTTCATCACTTCAACAAGTACGATTTGTTCCATCCCGGACAGTCTGGTTTCAGACAGAAACATTCCTGCCATTCTGCATTAATCAATCTTGTAGATATGTGGCTTAATAATATTGATAACAACAGATATTGTGGTGTCTTATTCTTGATTTTAAAAAAAGCATTCGATGTCATTGACCACGATCTCCTTATTCGAAAACTGGAGGTATACGGTCTTTCAAAATCCGCCCTTATCCTTCTAAAATCATACATCACAAAACGACAACAATGCGTCTTATCGGGGACGACTGTCTCTTCTATAACAACTCTTAAGTATGGCGTTCCACAAGGCTCCATTTTAGGCCCGCTACTCTTCTCAATCTACATTAATGACCTACCCCTACATGTGAGATCTGCATGCGACCTCTTTGCAGATGACACCACAATTCACACCAGCCATAATGATCCTTCCAGTCTTTCAAAACATTTGCAAGAGAGTACCAATGACCTTGTAAAATGGACCGAACTAAATCACATGTCACTTCACCCTCAAAAAACAAAACTGATGTACATTACAACTAGGCAAAAAAGACAAAAGCTCACCAATGATTTCCCTCCTATACACCTCAATAATGTACTTGTGGAACAAGTCACTCATCATAAAGTATTAGGACTAATAATTGACAATAGTCTCAGCTGGAATCCCCACATAACGTTACTATGCAAAAAGCTCTCCCAGAAAGTCTATCAGCTCACCAAAATCAAACACTTTCTTGACCTTCATTCACGAAAACTTTTTTTTCCATGCTCATATTCAGTCTTATGTTGATTATGCATCGACTATATGGGATTCTGTAAGTGCAAACACACTAAAACCATTGTTCAGCCTACATAAACGAGCGCTCAAATTAATCCTTCTGAAGAAAACTAGCCTCGAAAGCTCTGATTATAAACATCTTCACATTCTTCCATTCAGCCAGAGACTCAAATACAACAAAGGGCTAATGATGCACAAGATTCTGACCGGGAATGCTCCAACAACTTTAATGAGACGATTCTCAAAAGTCTCGTCGAGAAACTCCCACAAACTCCATATCCCAATCCCCAGAATTGACCTATTTAAATCAAGTCTAACGTACTCGGGAACCTCTTTGTGGAACTCCCTTCCAGAATCCATCAAACAAATCCATTGTACCACAACTTTCAAAAACACTTACCTTACACATCTTCTGCGGTAAAAAAAAACAAAACAAAAAACAAAACAAACAAAAAAAAAAAAACCATAAGTAATACCAACAAGTGATCTCAAAAGCATAAATCATCCCCTTTTCATGTACTTAACCAATTTGTCTTTTCTATTTTTTTATTTTTATCATATATCAAGTATATATATATTATATATATATATATATATATATATATATATATATATATATATATATATATGTATACGTGTATGTATGTGTATGTGTATGTATATATTTGTATATTATATGAATATATGTATACATACATATATATCATATATATCACCAATGTGTGTGTGTGTATGTATGTAGTATGTTTGTTGTATGTATGTATGTGTGTGTGTGTGTGTATATGTATTGTTACGTGTGCGCATGTATATGCATGTGCGTGTGTGTGTGTTGTTGTGTGTGTGTGTGTGTGGTGTTATGTATATGTATATATATATATATATGATATGTATATGTGTGTTGATATATATATATATATATATATATATATATATATATATATATATTATATATACACTACTCAAAACAATTGAAGTACCACTTAGGAAAACTGCTGTCATTCGAAAGAAAACAAAGCTGAACATAATTTAATGATTGAATATTTTATTTTTATTATTCCTCAATCCATTCAAATGTATTCAAACACCGTGACAAAAAATTATCTTTGTTTTACACTTGATTAAAGAGGCATACCCCCAAAATGAAAAGTAACAAGAGTCTATGGTAGATGTCATGATGTTAATAACGGGTATGACCACCGTTCGCGTTCAAACAAGCGTCACATCGACGTCTCATGGAGTGCACCAGGCGGCGGAGAGTGTCCTGGGGGATCGCCTGCCACTCCTGCTCCAGCAACTGAAACAGCTGGTCCACGGTGTCTGCTGGAGGGTTGTGGGCCCGCACTCGCCTCCCCAGCACGTCCCACAGATGCTCTATGGGGTTCAAATCTGGTGACCTGGAAGGCCAGTCCATTCTTGTCACCTGCTGCCCTTGTAGGAACTGATTCACGATGGCGGCGCGGTGGCACGGCGCGTTGTCGTCCTGGAACTGGGCGCCCTGGCCAACTGCCCTCAGGGCGGGCATCACAAGGAGGCGGATGATGGTGTCGCGGTAGGTGGCACCGGTCAGGCGGCCTTCAACACGGTGTAGGGGGGTCCTGTGATGTAGGCTGAACCCACCCCACACCATCACGGACCCACCTCCATAGCGGTCATGCTCCCTGACGGCAGCGTCAACGTAGCGTTCTCCAGGACGTCGCCAGACGCGAACCCGCCCGTCGTTGAACCTGAGGGTGAACCTTGACTCGTCTGTGAAGAGTACTGTTGCCCATTCAGCTCTTGTCCACCTTCTATGACATGCTGCCCAGGCCCGACGATGAGCTCGATGCGCTGGGGTCAGTATTGATCTCACTGCTGGGGACCTTGACCTCAAGTTGGCGTCGTGGAGCCGGTTCCGAACTGTCTGGGTACTGACGTTGACGTTGCTGGCTTGTCGTAGCTGGTCTCGGAGTACTGTGGCACTGGCTGAACGGTCTCTCAGACAAGCGATAACAATGAACCGATCCTGCAGTCTGGAGGTGCTTCTCGTCCGTCCACGTCCCTGCTGTTCTTCAACACTTCCAGTGTTAAGCCAACGGTCTCTGAGCCTCAGAATGACTGGGTGACTCACTCCAAGCCGTCGACCAATCTCCCTCAAGCCAATACCTTCTTGGTACCATGCTATCGCTCTTCCTCTGTCGGTGTTGCTTAGTCGTTGTCTCGCAGGCATGGTTAAATCTTCCTAAATTTCGCGACTTTTTATACCCGTCAAATGTGCTAACTGATTGCAATTCTGCTCAGAAAAGACCTTGCTTTCACGTGCATCACATTTGTTTTTCTTGCTGTGTCTGTGTCAAAATCTGGGAGCGACACAAGTTCGATAATTTCTCGGGATTTTTTTGCCTCAGATGCGACGCGGTAGATAACTGCTGACCGACTTTAACATAACAAAAATGCACGAGGAGTAGTATTTGAGAACCGGGTAAGCTTATCCAACAGAGTTTATTCAATTATCAATATTAATTGGTTTATCAGAGCTTTTTAAAAATTGCATACAAAAATTAGGGGTGGTACTTCAATTGTTTTTAGTAGTATATATGTATATGCATGTATGTGTATGTGTGTGTGGGTATATATATGTGTGCATATGGATACAATCTTATGAAAAATGATTATATGTTGTGCTCTTTTTTCACTCTCTCTCTCTCTTCTCTCTCTCTCTCTCTCTCTCTCCTCTCTCTCTCTCTCTCTCTCCCTCTCTCTTTTTCTCTCTCTGTCTGTGCATGCGTGCGTGTGTATGTTCCGAATTCCGTGCATACTTTGTCATATTCTTTTTACTGTCTGATTTTATTCATGCTAATTGTTGTACGTTTTAGTACATTTCCATTCCAAATCGTTACATTTCATGCTGTTCCCCCTCTCCCTTCCATCCTCTCTCTCTCTCTCTCTCTCTCTCTCTCTCTCTCTCTCTCTCTCTCTTTTTTTTTTTTTCTCCCCCCCCCCTCCCCCAATTTCATCTCACTTTGCTTAATACCTTCTACGTATTTTCATGCCTTGCGAAAAATGATTACATGTTGTGCCTTGCTCTGCCTCTTCTCTCTCTCTCTCTCTCTCTCTCCTCTCTCTCTCTCTCTCTCGGGGGCACGTGCAAGATGGCGGAGTGACAACAGGCCCTGTAATGTGCTCTGTTTGAATTGTTGTATTTCAACGTCTTCAGTGATTCTGCTCCGGATATTTGTTGAAAAGAAAACTGTTCCAACGTCAGTAAAGTTGTAGGCCTATCAGTATGTGCGATTTACTGACGTGGAGGATGAGAATTGGACATTTTAATTCGGCCGTGACATGGAAAGCTGCAAATCTAGTGAGAGGCAGAAAGGTGAGCAGTGAAGCGTGCAGTCGCAGGGGTGTGTCGGTCGGAGATGTCGTGTTGACATTTTGTTGTTGTGGTCTGGTGATTGCACTTGCGGCCAGCTTCGAATTGAACCTTAAAAGAACTTTTTTCTTCTGAAGCTGTGTGGGTAGACGATGGAAAAGTTATGGTTGGAACCATGTTGTGGGGAAGAAATGGGCTAGAGCTCTGTAACCATGACGGTGGCAGTGTCAGTCCGTGCGTTCTGCACGTGACAGCGCTTGTTGCCATGATGTGCGCGTTACACACTGCGTACTCTGTATGGCGTCTTCGACTCAGTGGTGACGTGGAAGAAAATCCTGGACCGTTTAATGAAGACCCCAAGTCACAAGGGAAGGAGATGGGTGCAATGGCTGCAGCAGTTGACACGGATGACATCGTCACGAAGATCACGCAGTCACTCCAACATCATTTGAACGACCAAACTAATATGATTAGAACCGATCTGAGAGACATCAAATCTGAACTTGCGTATGTGAAAGACCAGTGTATAGAAATCAATCAAAGGTGTGACAGACTTGAAAGAGATCAGAAAGACATTGCAGGAACAGTGACTCTTTTATCATCAGACTTGTCAGAACTACATGAAGAAATGACAGACAGAAAAGAGGAAACTAGGAAACTGACCAAGGCTGTGAGTGAACTGAAAGAGGACATCACACACATGAAAACAGAAATGGACATATTAGAACAACACTCAAGAAGAGATCATCTTCGGTTGTTCGGGATTCCCCACAGAGGCAAACGCGAAAATTTTGACATGTGTGCTGAGGCAGTGATCGACGTTCTGAACAGTGTGGAGGGACCAAAGGAGTGGAGCCTGGATGACGACGTCAGAGCTCATCGGGTGGGGCAGGCCAGAGAAGGACAGCCCAGGCCCATGATCGTCCGCTTCAGTCGTTGGAGGGACAAGATGTCTCTTCTTACAGATACGGAAGTACGGGATCAACTGAGGCAAAACGGTGTCAGTGTGGCCAACGATCTGACCAGAGCCCAGGCCCACATGGTGGCCGAGGCAAGGAGAGACGGGAGGAGAGCCTACTTCAAAAGAGGGAGGATGGTGATCGGTCCTGCTCTCCCTGACCCACGCACGTATGCGGAAGTGGCAGCATCAGTCAGCAGCAGAAGGGACCACAACAACACGCGGGTACAAGTGAACACAGGCGATACACGGCACGCCCGGGGCCAGGGTCAACACAGCGACACAGCGGACCAGTGCACGACCTCCACGTGCAATGTTGACCGCACGCCTCCTTCAGCTGTTGATGTCGGCAGGCAGTCAAGTTCTGGGGTGGCTGTTGGGGGTGGGGGGTCTCCTGCCAGTGTGCGGCCCTCACAAAGTGAACATCACTGCCGTGACCTTGCGCGTGATGGTGGGGGGTCGCATCGTGAGGGGGAAGATTCGCCAGCTGTGCAGCGAGGTGTGACGGAGGGGGCCGGTAGTGACCGTGTTTCGCTGCGTGTTGCGGGGTTCCCCCGGTGAAACAGGGTGGCGGAGTGAGGGGGGTGGGGTTTCCTCTCACCGTGACGTCACGGGTGCTGCGAGCGGTGTGCGCGGAGGACGGAGAGGGTCGGCCGGCAGACAGACTGAACTCCACACACACTGGGGAAACTGTGGCCGTAATGCTGACTGACACTTGCGGAGCAGGAATAAATAGGACAGGCTCGACCATCCAAATGAATGGACATTCCTCAACTATAATGTTGAAAATCTTTATACAAAATTGACAGATGCTATGTTTATTAATTATGTCAATTCATTTCATTTCATTTGCCTAACAGAAACATTCGCTGACAGATGCTATGTTTATTAATGATGTCAATTTATTTCATTTCATTTGCCTAACAGAAACATTCGCTGATGCTTCCTTTGATGACCACAGTATTTTCCCTGATTATTTCAAGTTTTTTGCTCCTGCAAAAAAATTATCACAGCACGGGAGAAAATCAGGTGGTGTACTAGTATTAATAAAGAAATGCTTAGAACGGTTTGTGAAAAAAATAGATATTGTTTGTGAAAATACTGTCGTTCTCAAAGTTGATAAAAGTGTTTTCAGCTTAGAAAAAGATGTTGTCCTTGTGTCAACTTATGTAGTACCAGAAGGGGGACCACTGTACGAACGAACAGATTTGAAAGATGGCATATTAATGTTGGAAGAAAGTTTACTGGAACATATGCAGGATGAAGATGCATACATGTTAGTGTGGGGAGACTTAAATGCACGGACAGGCTGTGAACAATCAGATGTGGAAGAAATGGGTTGTGTTTCTGAATTCGGACATAACAACAACGAAGCCGATGTGAACTTGCGTCGTTCTAAGGATACGACTATAAATAATTTCGGGAAATCCCTGTTGGACCTTTGTTGTTTATTTGATCTTATGATTTTGAATGGTTTTTGTGAAAGTGATTCTGAAGGAGATTTTACTTTTGTGTCACCACAAGGATGCAGTGTAATTGATTATTTTCTTGTTTCAGATTGTTTGTTAAAGAAATGCAATATGTGTGTCGGTGACAAGTTATTCTCCTGGCATTTGCCAGTAGAAATGAAATGGAAAAACGCTTTGGACAAAAAGGAATGTATTTCATCTCAGAAAGGTGAAGAACGGATAGTATGGTCCGACGAGTACGTGGATTGTTATAAAAATGAACTTAACAGTGATCATTTCAAAGATGGTTTACAAAATGCCGTTGACTTGTTACCTATTGACATTAATGCTTGTGTTGATACTTTTTCACGTGCATTGTGTGGAGCCGCTACCTGCATGGTTCGTTCTCAAAGTTGATAAAAGTGTTTTCAGCTTAGAAAAAGATGTTGTCCTTGTGTCAACTTATGTAGTACCAGAAGGGGGACCACTGTACGAACGAACAGATTTGAAAGATGGCATATTAATGTTGGAAGAAAGTTTACTGGAACATATGCAGGATGAAGATGCATACATGTTAGTGTGGGGAGACTTAAATGCACGGACAGGCTGTGAACAATCAGATGTGGAAGAAATGGGTTGTGTTTCTGAATTCGGACATAACAACAACGAAGCCGATGTGAACTTGCGTCGTTCTAAGGATACGACTATAAATAATTTCGGGAAATCCCTGTTGGACCTTTGTTGTTTATTTGATCTTATGATTTTGAATGGTTTTTGTGAAAGTGATTCTGAAGGAGATTTTACTTTTGTGTCACCACAAGGATGCAGTGTAATTGATTATTTTCTTGTTTCAGATTGTTTGTTAAAGAAATGCAATATGTGTGTCGGTGACAAGTTATTCTCCTGGCATTTGCCAGTAGAAATGAAATGGAAAAACGCTTTGGACAAAAAGGAATGTATTTCATCTCAGAAAGGTGAAGAACGGATAGTATGGTCCGACGAGTACGTGGATTGTTATAAAAATGAACTTAACAGTGATCATTTCAAAGATGGTTTACAAAATGCCGTTGACTTGTTACCTATTGACATTAATGCTTGTGTTGATACTTTTTCACGTGCATTGTGTGGAGCCGCTGCCTGCATGGTTCGTTTAGTTGGAAAGAGAAGGAGAGAATGCAATGAATGGTTTGATGATGAGTGTGAAAAAAAGAAAAGAGTAGTCAAAGGTCTTTTAAAAAGTTTTCAAAGGTGTAAAAGTGAAGAAAATAAAAAACATCACGGGGAAAGGTATGTAAACGAAAGAAGAGAATATGGGCAGTTGAAAAGAAAAAAGAAACATGAATTTGAAGAATCAAAATTGCAAATGCTGAAAAACTCAATTAAAGATTCAAGTTTATTTTGGACAATAATTAGATCAGTTAATAGAAAGTCGTTTGTTTATAATAATATAAGTTCGCAACAATGGTATGATCACTTTTCTGCAGTCTTTGGGGCTACAGACGACAGAAGCGATGATAATGATATAGTGAGTGAGGATGCTGGAGATTTTGAAGAACCTTTGTTTAATGATCGGATAAGTAGAAAAGAGGTAATTGACAGTATAAAAAGATTAAAATCAGGAAAAAGTGCAGGCCCAGATATGATTTTAGGTGAAATGCTGAAACATGCCAACTCAAAGATAATTGATTTCCTTGTCATGTTATTTAACAGACTGTTTAATGATGGAAACTTCCCTGCATCTTGGGCCAAGTCTATAGTTGTTCCTATTCATAAAAAGGGAGATCCCAACAACCCAGACAATTACCGTGGTGTTGCGCTTACAAGTATCATTAGCAAAATCTATACTCATATTTTAAATAAAAGACTGACAACATGGGCAGAACGTGAAGAAAAAATCATTGAAGAACAGGCTGGGTTTCGATCAGGTTATAGCACTACAGATCATATTTTTACCCTTTTCGCACTAATTCAAACGCATTTATTGAAAAACAAAAAACTGTATGTCGCCTTTGTGGACTTTAGAAAGGCTTTCGACTCCGTGAATCGAAACATGCTGTGGATTAATTTACGTAAAAGTGGAGTGGATGGCAAGCTGTATATGGCTCTTCGTGGTGTCTATGATTCTGTGTTAGCATGCGTGCGTGATAGGTGTGTTTATTCAGATGTCTTTAACTGTCCACAAGGAGTGAAGCAGGCTTGTTTATTAAGCCCACTTTTGTTCTCATTTTTAATTAACGAATTGGCAGTGGAGATAAGTAAAAATGGAAAACATGGTATCCAAATGATCCCAGGAGCGGCTGAATTTTTTCTTATGCTATTTGCAGATGATGTAATATTGTTGTCCAGCACTACTGTAGGTCTTCAGAATCAGTTAAATAGGTTAAAGCAAGAGGCAGATCGTCTATTTTTAAAGGTTAACCTTGATAAAACTAACATAATGGTATTTAGAAAGGGTGGTCATCTCTCCCGTCATGAAAAATGGTTTTATGGCACCAGTGAGATTAAAGTAACTAATTCCTACAAATATTTAGGCATGATTTTTACAACAAAGTTGAGTTTACAAAACGCAGTAACAGAGACTTGTAGAAAAGGAAAAAAAAGGTGTTACAGAGATTTTAAGAGCTTTGCGCAAACTTAACTCACTGGATCCAAAAATATTCTGGAAACTCTTTGATGCCAAAATTGAGCCAGTTCTTACATATGGTGCTGAAATATGGGGACTTCAAAACAACAAAGATTTAGAAAAAGTACATACGTTTGCAATTAAGCGCTTTTTAAATGTTCCCCTACATTCTTCGAATACTGTAATCTGTGGAGAAACCGGCAGATACCCATTGTATATTAGGTCAAACATTAAATGTATAAAATACTGGCTAAAACTGCTGAGGCTTCCTGCCTCAAGACTTTGTAAACAGGCTTATGAAATGTTACTGAATGAGCATGAACAGGGGAAAGAAAATTGGGTATATTCTGTTAAGAAGATTTTGACTACTCACGGATTTGGGATTGTATGGATGTGCCAGGGAGTTGGTTATGAGGATGGTTTTATTCTGGAATTCAAAGACAGGATGATAGCTTCGTATAAACAAAACTGGCATTCTAAAATGGAAAACACGGATAAATATAACTGGTTTTATGGCTTTAAAAGTATATTTGAAACGGAAAAGTATATTTCAGTAATAACGAATAGATGGCATAAAATTTGTCTATCCAGACTTAGAACAAGGACTCTTGGTCTAAACGCCCATAAAAGATGGTTCTATACTGAATCATCTACAGCGTCACCTTGTCCATTGTGTGGCTTCCATTGGGAGGATGAGTCGCATTTTTTGTTTCATTGTAGAAATTACAGTGCTGTACGAGATAAGTGTGTAGTTTTTCAAAAGAATGTTGCCATAAATCAGGACACATTCGGAATTTTAAAACTGAATTATGACGATAATTCAGTGAAATCACTTGCCAGATATATTGCAGAGGCATTAAAGATACGCGCAGAAGTTATTATCAACTAGAACTTACGATGTTCAAATGAAAAAAATGAATGCTACAGGAAGTAGTAAAATATTTTGGTTATCGTATTTACATATTTACTTCTATGAATAATATTAAACTGGATGGTCGAGATGCTGGCCTACTTTGCTTGTATTTCAAGCTTTCAATTGATTGATGTTTCTTTTATGTTGTTACTTTCGTTTTCGATATGATTATTTTGCGCTGTAACCCCCATGTCACTAAGGCTTGTATAGCTAATGACATTAAACATGTTCAGTGTTCAGTGTTCAGTTCTCTCTCTCTCTCTCTCTCTCTCTCTCTCTCTCTCTCTCTCTCTCTCTCTCTCCTCTCTCTCTCTCTCTCTCTCTCTCTCTCTGCGTGCGAGCGTGCGTGCATGTGTGTGTTCAAAAATATGTACGCACTTTGTCATATTCACTTCACTGTCTGTTTTCATACATGCCAATCTTGTACGTTGTAGTACATTTACATATGTTCCCCCAGCCCACCTCACTCCCTACCCCCACTCTCTCCTTCCTCTTCATTATTGTTATTCTCATTTTTATTTTTATTTTATTCTTTTATTATTATTATTTTGTTTGTTTTGTTTATTATTATTATTATTATTTTTTGTTTTGTTTTCATTTCTCTTCTATTTTCATTTGCTGTTCCTCTATGATTACATGACCGCTTTGCTTGCTTCTTTGCTTTCTTACATTAATTGATTTCACTGCATGTTGTAGTCCCTACTCAGGGCGAGGACTGGATGTAAAAAAGCACGTCAGTGCTTATCTATTATCCTCGTAAATAAAGAATTTTGTCTTGTCTTGTCTTCTCTCTCTCTCTCTCTCTCTCTCTCTCTCTCTCTCTCTCTCTCTCTCTCTCTCTTCGCTATTTCATCTCTCTCTCTCTCTCTTTTCCCTCCTCTCTCTCTCTCTCTCCTCTCTCTCTCTCTCTCTCTCTCTCTCTCTCTCTCTCTCTCTCTCTCTCCCCACAACATATGTGTCAGTGAAAATAATACCGTATGTATCATATCGCACGGTGCACCATGTTCTTGGGAAGAGTATACTGTGTGGTGACAATGTATGCATCACCGACACACGGCACTATGTACAAAGGAACAGTGTATTTCGCAATGACACTGTATACAATATCTCACACTTGCTCTGAGTACCAGGGAACAGTGTACTCCCTAGTGACAGTACACGTCACTTCACACAGTGTATCATATAACAGGGAACAATCTATTCCGAAGTGACACAGCATACCTGACTTCACACAATGTTCCATGTACCTAGCATCACTGTATACAGTAACTCACACAGTGCATCGGTACCAGGGGACAGTCGACTCCCTACTGACACTATTATATCAATTCATACAGTGCATCATGTACGCTAGACCAGTCTACTCTCTACTGTCAGGATATCCACCTCAAACAGTGTACTGCGAACCAGGAAACACTCTATGCTCTACTGACACAGTATACTCATACCGTGCCCTCTGTGTGTGTGTGTGTGTGTGTGTGTGTGTGTGTGTGTGTGTGTGTGTGTGTGTGTGTGTGTGTGTGTGTTACTAACGGCTATAACGGCTTCTAACGGGTTTTCTTCTTCGTTTTTCTTCTTCGTGGAAAATGTCAGAAAGCACATAGCCGATATTTCTGAAAATTTGTAGATAATGCCCGATGTTTAAGTTTACCGTTATAGCCGTTACTAACGGCCCATAATGATTTTCTTCTTTATGGAAAATCTCAGAAATCTCTTGAACGATCGTCCTGAAAATTTGTATGTATGTACATTATAGGTCACAGATGATGGCCGATGTTTACCAGAATAGCCATTACTAACGGTTACACCAGCCCAAGAAAGTTTTTTCCTCTTTATGGAATATCTCACGCGTATTCAAGATAAACTGAGGGTACGTTTATACGCTTTGCATCTTGTTTTTTTCTTGAGTGATTTACCAACATTCATTTTCCCCGCAAATCAATGGCATTCGGGACCATCGTGACCGGTATCTACTTTGCAGAACGTGTTATCTCTTTGGGTTGTCACTCACACACACACACACACACACACACACACACACACACACACACACACACACACACACACGCACGCATGCACGCGCGCGCGCGCACGCACACACATACGCACCACACACACACACACACACACACACACACACACACACACACACATCTCTCTCTCTCTCTCTCTCTACACAGACACACAGAACACACACACAACACACAACACACACACAACACACACACACACACACACACACACACAAGCATGCACGCACGCAAGCACGCACGCACGTACCCACTCACGCACGCACGCACGCGCGCGCGCGCGCGCGCGCACACACACACACACACACACACACTCTCTCTCTCCTCTCTCTCTCTCACACATACACACACACACAGACACACACAGACACAGACACACACACACACACACACACACACACACACACACACACACACACACACAAGCATGCACGCACGCAAGCACGCACGCACGTACCCACTCACGCACGCACGCGCGCGCGCGCGCGCGCGCACACACACACACACACACACACACACACACACACACACACACGCACACACACACACGAACACACTCACATGAAGGCACGCATACAAATGTACACCAAACTTCACCTCAAACAATGGTGTGGACACGAATTACATGCTCGCACGCTTGTGGCACTGCATACTATCATCTCACATACGACATGTATAGACGTGGGCCATCGGTTCCATGACATCACCCTCTTCATCATCCTTACAATGCACTTGGAACATGGGATCCATCCAGTTAGTAATGTCACAAAGGACAGTGGCACATTTCGTACCTTATATACTAAGCGGTATCATCAAAAAGTATGCTTTATCATCGAAATGTTCTGTCTTGAATTGGTCTCTAATCTGAAAGGCATATACAATAACTCTCTCACTCACACATGTCGTGGGATGAAACATGGTCAGCCTTCTTTTTAAAGGTCCAACTTTGAATTCATTGTTATGTCCTTCACATACAATGGCTGTTTAATGAGGCATTTCAGGGTATAAATCATAAACAACTTCCCTTTTCAGGTATATGCATTTTGTCTCAATTTCTTTCCGAATCCAACTGGGAGGAAAAATAAAGTAGTGACTGCTGTACTCGTCTCAAATAAATAAAGGGAAAAGGTGGCAAAAAGAGTACCTGGAGAGGGGATGGCCGACGTTTCGTGTCGTAGACACTTCAACAGGGAATGGCAGCAGAGGGAAAGATGTTGATGGTGGTTGACTTGAGTCACTGAGCGCAGTTCATGGTTTGAAGGGGTGGAAAGGGCAGAGGTGGGAGTGTTGGCCAATATTGAATGTAAGGGTGATCATGATTCACAACAGAAATGGGCAGCAAAGGAGAGACAAAGGAAGGGGAAACTCTGCTTGGGTGAGGTTGGATTTTCTCACAGGGGGCCCCCTGTGAGAAAATCCAACCTCACCCAAGCAGAGTTTCAGGCCCTGAAAGAACTGAAACAGAGACCCAACATCATCATCAAAAGAGCAGACAAGGGAGGGGCAGTAGTGGTTTGGCGAAAAGACTTATATGAAGAAGAAGCCAAACGCCAGCTCTTTGACTCCTCAACTTATGCTCCCATCAAAACCCCAACAACCAAACAAGACAACGCACTGGTCCGGAAGACCATTAAAGAAGCAGTTTCCAAAGGTCATCTCCCTCAAGAAGCAACAAGGACTATAGTCAAAGAACCTCGCACTGCAAAATTCTACCTACTACCGAAGATCCACAAGAGCGGCAACCCTGGTAGACCTATCGTCTCAGCCTGCTCCTGCCCAACTGCTCAACTGTCACAGTTTCTTGATCGGCTGTTCCAACCCCTCGTCCACAACCTGCCAACCTATTTGAAAGACACCAACCATGCCCTGCAGATTTTCTATGATTACACCTTCCCACCTGACAGTGAACATCAGTTCCTCTTCACAATGGATGTGACATCATTATATACTAATATCCCGCACAAAGATGGACTTCTCGCTGTTAAACACTACCTGAAACAAAGCGACTTTGACTTTGACCCAACCACCATGCTGCGCCTGACTGAACTTGTTTTAACTCTGAATTCTTTCGAATTTGGAAACGAGGCCTACCAACAAATCAAAGGAGTTGCTATGGGCACGCGCATGGGCCCATCATATGCCTGCCTCTTTATGGGGCACATTGAGACACACCCTTCAGTCAAATTCACATACGAAATCTCGGACTCTTCCCTCTCATTTTTGGACATCAAAATCAGTATCCAAAGCACTTTACAGTCTCTCCACAAACAGTGCACTACAAACCAACTGATGCCCACTCTTACCTCCTGTTTTCATCAAGCCATCCTCCTGCCATGAAAGAAAGCATCCCATATTCTCAATTTCTTCGACTTCGCAGACTATGTAGCACCGATGATAATTACACCAAAGAAGCAGAGGCCATGACTACCTTCTTCACTACTAGAGGCTACCCACAAGCTACAGTTCAGATGGCCCTTGAACGAGCACAGTCCATCCCCAGACACCAGCTCCTACAAGACAAGGAAAAGATGACTACAGACAATGACTGATGCATTGCCACTCTGACCTACCACCCACACAATCTATCTGTGAAAAACGTTCTGCTCCGCAACTTCACTATTCTGAAGGAGGATCAAGCTCTCCAAAACATTTTCAGTCTACCACCTATGGTGGCATTCAAAAGGGACAAAAACCTTGGTGACCACCTGATGCACTCTACCTTCCACCCTTCATCCCCCCCAACCCAACCAGGCAATTCCCAGTGCAGGAAACCCAAATGCAAAACCTGTGACTTTCTTAATCCGACAATTACTGTGAAAGAACATAGTCTATGTTCTTAGTTGTACCCTGTGTCCCAAGATGTATGTGGGTGAAACATACAGATCTCTAAACGAACGTTTTAAAGAACATAGAGACAGCATCCTCACAGGAAAAGACACTCCTGTGGCAAACCACTTCAATTCTGACCATCACCATCTTTCCCACATCAGAGTGGCAGCCCTTTGGAGAAATGGTCGCCAAGAAGGGAACTACAGAAAATACATGGAAAGCCAGTTAATACAGCGCCTTGGCACCTTGAGCCCACATGGGCTCAACGTCAGGGAATGATACCTCACCCCAAACCATCAGCCCTCCTTCCCCCCCCCCTTCCTTTCTTTCTCCCCCTCCTCTCCCCCCCTTCCCCCCCTTCCCCCTCCCTTCTTTCCCCCCCTTCCCCCCTCCTCCCCCTTCCTTTGTCTCTCCTTTGCTGCCCATTTCTATTGTGAATCATGATCACCCTTACATTCAATATTGGCCAACACTCCCACCTCTGCCCTTTCCACCCCTTCAAACCATGAACTGCGCTCAGTGACTCAAGTCAACCACCATCAACATCTCCCCTCTGCTGCCATTCCCTGTTGAAGTGTCTACGACACGAAACGTCGGCCATCCCCTCTCCAGGTACTCTTTTTGCCACCTTTTCCCTTTATTTATCCAACTGGGAGGAAATAAAATATCGTCATCATGCCATATCATCATCATTCATCATCATCATCATCATCATCATCATCATCATCACCAACATCATCATCATCATCATCATGGTCGTCGTCGTCCTTGTCGTCGTCGTCTTCGCCATCTCTGTCTTTGACGTCGTCGTATCATCATCATTATCATCATCATCATCATCATCATCATCATCATCATCATCATCATCATCATCATCATCATCATCTTCATCATCATCAGCAGCAGCAGCAGCAGCAGCAGCAACAGCAGCAACAGCAGCAGTAGTAGCACCACCAGCAGCAGCAACAGCGGCTGCAGCAGCGACAGCACCGAAAGATTTTTCATCATCATTACGATCATAATTACTGTCGTTATCGTCATTGACGTCATTGTTCATGTTGTCATCGTGATTAAAATCGGTGTCGTTGTCGTCCATATCACAGCCATTATCATTACCATGATCATTATCAATCCAGTATACGGTCTTAGGATTGCAGACACAAGGGGGTCACAGCAGCCACTGGCCTTCTGTCATAATACTTGGTGAGGATGAAGTAATCAGCCATCAACTAACAATC
>JAMYXO010005004.1:0-16319 GCA_033310375.1 Conus canariensis | reverse complement strand
TGAACGATACCAAAGTACAAAATATATTTTTCTCCTGGAGGGTATTGGAAAGGAAAGGCCGTATTGATAAACTGAGTAAAGCTGCTAGGGTGTCTGAATCAGAAGCGAAAGATGGCTTTCAAAACAAGCGATTGGCAAATATATCTGCCCGCCCCAAAAAGAATAATAAGACCTCGATTTGTTAACTCAGTTCCTAATGACACCCACCAGATGGACTTGTTGTACCTTCCACATGACAAAGTTTAGAAGAAAAAAGTTTAAGTATGCCCTGACTGTTGTTGACATGGCTTCAAGGTATAAAGATGCTGAGCCTTTAACGGATAAAAGCTCAACTGCTGTGGCTGTGGCTTTACAAAAAAATATATATGCGAGGCCCATTAAAGTATCCTAGGTTGATCCAGGTTGATGATGGGAAAGAGTTTAAAGGAGCTGTAAACCAGTTGTTTTTAAGACATCGGGTTACAGTTAAGAGAGGAATTCCGGGCAACCATCGCTCCCAGGCTCTAGTAGAAAACTTTAATAAGAATCTGGCTGAGCGTCTGTTTATCTATCAATACCACAGAGATCTTATGGACAGGACGCGCAACACAGAATGGGTTAGGAGATTGCCGGCAGTCTTAGCGCCATGAACAATGAAGAATTTAAAGCAACGGGTCTTAAGCCAGTGAACGCGATCAAATTGAAAAAAAAATAGTATTACTGAAGATGCGCGGGGCATTTCAAAAAACTCTTGCCTTTTGGACTAAAAGTAAGATACTTGTATGCGCCTGGAGAGGCAGGAGGGCGATGTTAGAAATTAGAGCCACAGACCCCATATGGAGGTAGACGTATATGAAGTTGAAAGAATTATGAAAACAACCCCTCCGTGTATTATTTAAGAGGACTCTTTCTTCTAGCGGTGCTACTATGTCTAAAAAGCCCGTCCCTAAAAGATCGTTTGTTCACCGAAGAGTTGCAAGTTGTCCCGCCAAAACACAGTGCCGATTAGTTAAAAAATAAAAAAGTATTTATTTTTTGTTAAACTTTATGATTTATTTATTTATTAATTTTTTTTAGTTCACATCTTATTTTTTTAGTCTATTTTTGGGTTTAACTGATTGTTTGTTTGCTTTTCAATGTTCTGTTTGATTGCCTCAGTGTCTACCTGTTGCGAAGTAAAAGTCTTTCTCCACTCCTTTTGAAGTTCAGTTTTTTTGTCGCCTGTAATCCTCACCATCAGCCATAAGATGCTCAAATTCTTCAGCTGTAATGTTTTCATCCTGCAATGCTTTGCTTATTCTCAGTCTTAATGAACAAAGTTTTGCTGATGCTAGGGCTACAATGGCAGTGTGCTTTTGTAGTTTAGCGTTATTTTTTTTAAAACAGCACTCACATCATAGACATAGCACCTAAACCCAAACCAATGCTCCTAATGCTAAAGAGGCTGGCGCTCCGGCCCCAGTAGCTAAAGAGCAACGCTAGACCCAGCACTTACGCTCGCTACAGCTGATGAGCCGGTGATTATATAAGAAAGAGTATTTAAAACTTTAGCATTATTTCTTTCTAGTAACCTATACTTATTCAAGTCACTTTCTATTTCTTCTTGAAGTTCAGTTATTTGCTCTAACCTAAACTTTTGAGCCTGATCATCCATTTTTAATTAAGATTAATTTTTTAATTAAGATTAATCTTGTACATATTTTCTTATTTAACCTTTCTGGCAGCACTTCATCAACAGAGTTTAAACGCAATAAAATCAACATAACTTAATGAAAATAAAATCGAGTACTGTTAGTTTGTCTTTGTCGACCATCACAGTAACTTTGTCAGAAGATACAGAAGTGTTTATTTCATCCCCGTTTTTAGTAATATGCATAACTTACAAGCCTAAGAGGCGGCCGCCCAGTTTTCAGACTTTTTTGTACAACCCCTGATTAAACGTATTTCTCTGGCAAACTTAGGAGGTCCCGGGGGTTTTGGGTTGGGGGATTTTCTTTTTTTATTTTCTCGGCCCCCCGGCGGACGGGGGTTTTTTTTTTTTCCCAAAACCCTTTTAGAAGGGACCCAACTCACCATAACCTTTTTACTTTTTTTCGCTCCCGGCCCGGGGGCGCGATTTTCCCTTTTTTTTAGAAAAAGGGCCCTTTAACCCCCCCACCCCCCCCCCCGTTTTTTGGGCCCCCCCGTTTTTTTTTTTTGGGCACCCCCTTCCCTCCCCTTTCCCCCCCCCCAACCCAAAACCCCCCCCGGAGAATGAGAAAAACCCAATTTAGGGAAGGGGAGCCGGGGGCCTTTTTAAAGGATTTTAAAACTTTGGGCAAACCAGTTCCCCCCTTACCCCGTCTTTCCCTTGCAAGTTTTTTTTCTGGCCCCCCCTTTTGGGCCCTTAACCATTTTTTTTTTTTTTTTAAAATCAAAGATAAAACTTTTTCCCACAAACCCAAAAAAACCCACTTAAAACCAACCCCGAGAGGTTTTCGCATTTAAAATCCAAACCATAAAAGGGGAAAATAAAACCTTTGAGAGCCAGATTTTATTTTTGTCTTTGGGGGGGCCCATTCCAAACCGGGGATGGGAATGTTTTTTCTTTTTTTAAAAAAGGGCAAAATATGGGGGGGGGCAAGGGGGGGGACCCCCCGGGGGTTTGTAAATTTTTTTGGGCCTCGATTAAGGGGCGGGCTCTGGCAAAAAATTAAAAAGGGGCCTCGCCCCGGGGGATCCCGGGGGGGGGGCGGGGCGGGGGGGGCGGGGGGGGGGGGGGGCCGGCAGGGGAGGGAAAGGGGGGCCAGGCCCGAGGGGGCCCCCCTTCCGGACCGGCCTTCCCCCGGGGCAAAATTTTCTGGGGGGGGCCGGGGGGGGGGGAACAATGGGGGGGCTTTTTGGGGGGGGGCCGGGGGCTGGCATTTTAAGGGGTTTGGGTGGGTCCTTTTTCCATTTTTTTTTTTAAAATTTTTTTTTTATCAAAATTTTTTTGGGGGCCCTTGGGGGGGGGGCCCAAAAAATTTAAACCCCTTTATTTTCTTGGGGCTTTCAAACCTGGGGGGGGAATTCCCCTTTTGGGGGGATTTTTTGGGGGAAGGGGGTTTGCCAAAACGGGGCCAATTGGGGGATTTTCCATCCCTTTTCCCCTGGGGGGTTTTTGGGGGTTTCCCGGGTTTTTTTTTATTCCCCGGGGCCAATTTATATTTTTTAAAACCCCTTCTTGGGGGTTTTCCCTACCTAACATTCCGGGCCCCCCATAAGGATCCAAACCCGGGAACCTGTACCTTTTTTTTAACCCCCTTAATTGCATGCTTTGGGTTTCTGCTTTTTGGGCAGGGGGGGGAGAAAACCCTTTTTTAAAGGTAACCAAAATTAACCAATTTAAAAAAACCCCAAAAGAATTTTAAACATTTTTTTGGGGCCAAATTTTTGCTTTTTTGGGTTAATTTTTTAAGGCCTTTTTTATTAAAACCGTTTGTTTGGGGGGGTAAGGTTTTTAATGAACGGGTTTTTTTTGGGGTTTTTTTTTTTTTTTGGAAAATTGTTCGTTTAAAGTTTTTTAAAACACCCAAAAACCCCCATGCCCCGGGGTGGGGGGTTTGGTGGGGCTGTTTTTTTGGGGGGGTTTTTGGGGGGCCTTTTTGGCGGGGGGTTGGGGGGGTTGGGGGCCCAAAAAAAAACAATGCGGGCCCGGGGGGGGGGGGGGGGGGGACGGTCCCTTTTTTTAACCAACTTTTTGGGTGAGGGGGGCAAAAAAGGGGGGGGTTTGGGGGGGGCCCCCCGGGTCCCTTTGGGGGGTTCAACACCCCCCCTTTTGGTTTTGGGGGGGGGCCCCTTTTTGGGCCTGCAAAAATTGCTTTTTTAGGGGGGGGGGAGGGGTTTGGTTTGGGTTTCCGGGGAAATAATTAATTTATTCTAATAAAATTGGGAAAAGCAAAAGGGTTAAAAATTAGCCAAAGCCTGCCCCCAAAAACCCCCGGTTTTACAACAAAAAGGGGTTTGGGTTTTTTGGGGGGCGGCCCCTCTGGGGGGGGGGGCACCCCTTTTTTTTTTCCCCCGGGGGGCCGGGGTTTTGGGGCATTTTCAAAAACGTTGCTTTTGGACCCACCCCTCCCTCCTTTTACCCGTTAGGTTAATGCCATGGGGGGTCCCTTTCCCCTTTCCCCCCCCCCGGCGCCCTGGCAAGTTTCCGCCTGGGCCTTTATTTGTTTTTTTTTTTTAATTTCAACCTTATTTCTTGGGTAAAAAGGACACTTGAGGGGCTGGGGGGTTTGGGCTGTCGGGTTTGGGGCAAAAAGGGGGGGTTGGGGTTTATTTAAAATTCAAAGTTGTTGGGGCAGGAAAAAAAGGGGTAAAGCTGAAAATAAAAAAAAGGGGGGGCCCCCCCCTTTGGGCCCCTTTTAAATGTTGCAAGAAGTTCCCCTTTTTTTGGGTCGGGGTTTTCCCTCTTTTCTTTTTTTTGGGTTTTCCCCCTGTACCCTTAGAAAAATTTTTAACCCCCTTTTGGGGCCCGGTAAAAGAATTGGGGTTTTTATATTTAGGGTTTTTATTGTTGTTTTAATCCCCTAAAATGTGGGGTTTTAATCTCTTTAAAGAAAACAACCCGTTTCCTATTTTTTTAAAAGGGTTTTTTGTTTTTTTTTTAGCCAGTTGGGGGGTTTAGTAAAACAAGGGCCCAAAAATTTAAGGGAGATGTTGCTGACATTTGAAATCTACCCTTGTTGGGTCTTTGGGTGGGGAATTAACAAAACCCCGCTTTTTTCATTAAATGCCCTGTTCTTTAAGTAATTTTTGGCCCCTCTTTAGAGGGCCCCTTTTGGGAAATTAGGGGGGATGGGGGGGTTTTTTTTTTTTTTGGTTTTTTTTTTTCTTAAATTTTTTGAGGGTTTCCCAAAACCCTCGTTTTTTAATTTGCTCGGGGGTTATTGCCGGGTTTCTCCCTGTTTCCTTTTTGCATCTGAAAGCATTAATTTTGTGTTTTAAACCGGTTTTTGGACTCTGGTTTCCCCCTTGAAGATTTTGTTTTTTCCTTTTCTGTTTCGGGGGGGTAACCACGATGGAAATTTTAAAAGATTTTAAAAATGTCTCCCCCCCCTGCGCTTACTCGTGGGGGAAAGTTTTTTTCCCCTCCCAGTTTTTTTTCCTTTTTTTTAATGATGGCCCTGCCCGGTTTTAAGACCCTTCCCCGGGAAAAGGAAAAAGCATTTAGGGTTTCCGTCGACTCTCAATGTTTATTTTGAAGGGAAAACCCTGGAAATTTCCCCTGGCTTTTTTAAAATCTGGGCCCCAGGCCCGAAGGTCACTAAATTTTTTACTTTTTAACATTTCTTTTGGGCCCTCAATTGTTGAGGGAAATTATTTACCCCCGAAAACTTTTCTTTCTTTTTCCCCCTTTTTTATCCCGGGTTGGGGGCTCCTTCGCTTTTCTGAATGGTTAAAGGGTTTGGGGCAACCTTTAGGGTTCTTTTTTTTTTTTTAAAAAAAAAAAAATAATTTATAAATTTTGGCTGGGGAAGTTTTGCCCGGGGGTTTGACCCAAATTGAAAAAGGGAAGAGAAGAAGGGGCCCAAATTCCTTCATTGAAAGGAAGAACTTGAAAGGGGGGCGGCAGAAAGGGGAAGGAAAGCTGGTTTGGGCCCAAAAATTACGATTGTTTTTTTAAGAATTAAATTCGTTTATTGGCGTATAGGGCAGGGGGGGGGGCAGCCAAAAGCGCAAAAAGTTTTTTAATTTTTTAGAAAGATAAAAAATTTTCATTTGTTTTTTAAAAATTTTAGTAAATTTTGCTTTTTTGGGCCCTTACTACAAAGCCGGGCCCCAAAACCCCTTTTTTTTAAGGGCGGGGGCACAATTCTTCGAGGAGTTTCCCTATTTCGGCCCAAAAGGCAGTTAACTTTATTGGCAGTTTAAGGCCTGAGGTTGTTTTTGTTTACAGATTTTTGGGGCCCGGCCCCCCAACCCCGGATCTGAAATGCAAAAACCATACCTTTTTCAAGAATTAAACGAACACCCAGATGAACAAAATTGCAGAAAATTGAGACGTTTTTTAAAATTGGGGGAAACAAAATTTGGGAAAAAAATTGAGGGTTTCTCCATTGCCAAAGCGTAAAATTAATGGGTTTTTAATTTAATGCTTTAATAGAATATAAGGGGCGAACTAACAAAAAATTTTGGGAAAAACTTGGTGAGCTAGTTTTGGGGAGATGAAGAAGAAAGAAAAAAAAACGGGCCCGATGCAGATGTTTAAAAATTTAGGGCGTAAAAAAAGGCTTAAAAATTTCCAAAAAAAAAATTTTAAGGTTTTTTCTAGAAAAAAGGGGCCGCCAGGTTTAAAGTGCTGTCTACAAACAGAAAAAAAAATAGCGTTAAAACAAACAGAATCAGAGAAATATAAACTGACCCTTTTTTTTAAAAATTTAATACTTAGAAGAAAAAAAGAATAAGAATTCTGTTCAGAGGCGGGGAATTAAAAATTTTATTTATTTTGGGACGGCTTTGGGTTTGCTTTCTTTTACACTGGTTTATGCATTAACTGGGGGGTTTTGCCCCAAACGGGGTTTAAATTTGCGCCTCCAACCCCTTTCAGGCTGGAAAAAAGCTGGATTAAAAAACTAATTGCACCTTTGGGGAAAACCCTATTAAAAAAGTTAGCTGTCAAACCCGTTTGGATGCTTGCCGGCAAAATTGGCAGTGTTGTTAGTTGGTTTTCCCCCTCCCATAGGCAAAGTGGCTGGTTATATGGCCCCCAATCTTTGGACGTTGGGGGGGTTGCTGGCTCCCGGGTTTTTTTAATTTTTAGGGGAAATTAAAGTTTGGCTAATCCAAAAAAAATTTTTAAAAAACAAAACCGGGGCCGTCTTTTCGCTAGTGGGTCTGTCGGGGTGGGTATACATCAACAGGCGGGGGGGCCCTGCTTTTGGGTTTGGTTTTAAAAACTGGGGGGGGGGTTCGTTTTCGAAAGGTTCGGGGGGAAATTTTTACTTTTTTTAAAAATTGGTGGTGCGGGCCTTGTGTTTAAGCCTTGTTTGGTGTTTTAATTTTTGGGGCGTTCGGCTTTGGGGAATTTCATTTTTTTTAATTCTGTATCTTTGCCAACCCGCAGTCTAAGGTGAAGGCAGCATGTATAATCCATGCCACAACAAAGTCAACCTTTGCCCTAGTTTTGTGCAAAAACGTTTTGGTACCTTTGTATGCGGGGAAGGGAAATTTTCAACGCAGAGTTAATAGTTCTTCTAAATTGGCTAAAAATTTGTTTTCTGGCTTTTTAAAAACCCCTTTTTTTTTGATCCACTATCCCTTTGGGAATTGGTCTGTGTTTGGCGCTCCAAATTAGACCCAAACGTACGTTCTTTTTGGAGTCATTGAGTCTTTGCACCCCTGGCATTGTTGGGCCCTTTTTCCCTTTTTTCAAAGATAAAGGTTGCCCAAAAGCTTTGGGGGGTGTTTTTTTTTCCAAATTTGCCCCCAATCTTAACTTGGGGTTTGACTTAAAGGGGTTTGGGGCCGGGGCCCCGTAGTAAAAATTATATTTCTTTTCGCTGACCCCCAAAAAACCAATGTGCCCCCCCGTAAATTGGGTCTAATTTTGTTTTTAAATTTTTTTTAAAGGGTTAATGGTAAATTTTCGTTGAGATTTTTTTTCATATGCATTTTTGGTCCTTTGGGGCCCGGGAAAAAATGGATTTAAACCCCCGTTGTCTTTGGGGGGAGGTTTTATTTGGGTTGTTCAGTTGGGTATGCGCATATACTGAAAATTTTAACATAAAGTTATTTTACTGCCCTTTTATTTAAGTTTTTGGGGGGGTTTTTTTAAATGGTTTGTTTTGGGAACCCCGCAGCCAGTTTTTTGAGCGAAAAACTGAAAAATTTTTTAACTGATTCTGGTAAAAAGGCCTTTTGGGTGAGTTGCCCAAAGTGTTGGCGTCTATCACTTTTTTTATTGGAGGATTTAAATTTATTGGGTTAGTTTTTGTTTCAATTTCTGACTAAAAAAGGCCATATGTTCATCCACTGCGATGGTTAGGCTACTAAAGTCCAAAAAATTTGGGCCCCAAAAAACCCCCTCCTACGTGTAAGTGGCACTTTCATTTTATTTAAAAGGTTCCTTTTTTTTTTAAAAAATTTTTTTTTTTTTAAAAAAAGGATTTAAAAAGGTTGTTCCTTTATATAACCAAGCAAAAACAGGGTGGTTTTTTAAAAATTTATCCAATCGACAAAAAAAGGGGGGAAAGGGTTTTGGGCTGCTTTTTGAAAACTTGGGTTTTTTAAAAATAAGGTGGTTTAAATATTGAAAAAAACCCCAAAAAAATTTGGATGGGATATTTTTGATGGGGGGGACAACGTTTTTTTAAAAAATTTTAAAAAATTTATGATGGTTACTCCCGTTTTTTTTCTTTAAAAAAACCCATTTAAACAAATTTTGGACATAGGGGTTTGAAAAATTTAATGAGGCAAATTTTAAAATTTTAACTTTATTTTTACCAAAACAAAAAGAAAAAAGGGGGTTTTACTTTTTTCCCCCAAGGACCTTGCTCAATTTTAGGCTTTTTTGTTTGTGGTAAAAGATTCTTTAATTAAATTTCACACGCGTATTTTAAAAAGGGGGTCTATATGGGAATTTGTAGGCGGAGACCGTCTGATTTTCAAAATTAATCCAATTTTTGTATGTTCATTTAAGTAAAATTTAAAAACAAAAATTTAATTTGTTTAATGGGGGCCCCATTTTCAGTTCAAAAAGCCTCCCATAAAATAAGGGGGGGGTTTTGCGATTTCGTCTTTTACATTTGGGGGTTGAAAACAGTCAATTTAAAAAATTATTTGAAGGGCTTATAAATTCGGGGGTTGAAAAAATTTAACAAACCCAAAGGGGAAAGGCCCGGGTTTGGTTTGTTCTAAATTTGTTGGTGGTGCTTGGGGTTTGCGATTAACGGGGAAGAGGAGAGAGAAAATTTTAATATTTTTCTCTATTTTCACCCATTTTTTTTTTGCACGTAAGCCCCCCATTTTTAAAAATAACGATTACGTCAATTTTGGGGGGTTTTTTGGGCATTTTTAATTTTGTTTTGAAAAAAAAGGTGTTAAATTTTGGGGCAAAAATTTAGCATGAGAGGGAAACGAGATTTGTTTGTGAAAAGGGGGGTTTTCGTGCCCAAAAAAAAATGGTGAGGGAAAAGTGAAAATATTTAAAAATTTCCCCCTTCAACAGCTTGAAGCTTTAAGGGGCTGCCACCTGAATTGTACCATATGGGAAAAGGGAAAAGCAGGGCCCAAAACCCAGACATCAAAGCGTTTTGGAATTTTGGAATTGCTTTTCCCCAAATAGAATTTTATGAAATTTTTTTTTTTTTTTTTTTAAGTGTAATTTTGGTACTTTTTGTTTTTTATTGGGAAAAATTTTAATTTAAATTTAAGTTTGTTGGAAAAAAAAAAAAAATTTAAAAATTCTTTCCCCCAGTTAAAAATTTTGTTTGTTTAAAAATTTTTTTGTATTTTATTTTTTGTATTTAAAAAAAAAGGGTTTTTAATGGGTTATTGGGTTTAAAATTTATCGTTTAAATTGCCCCCAAAAATTTTTTAGATTTTAAATTTATCAGTAAGTTGCATGAAAAACAGTTTCAGGATTGGGGTCTTGTTTCGTGGTGATTTACAGGTTACTAGATGGTCCAAATTCGTCTGAAGATTAAAGGGGTTTTCCTCAGTGTATTCCCTTTGGAAACAGGGGGCTCTTCCAGACTTGTGCCCTGTAAATAATTTTTCAATGTTGAACCTGATGATTTTTTTTTTTCAAAAAAATTTTCAAGGAACCCTTTAAAACAGTTTAAATATTTGAAGTGGGTTTTTTTCAATTTTTTCAGTGTTTTAAATCGGGGCACCCCCACGCCCCGCATGCACACACGCCCCGCACGCCCCGCTTCACACCAAAACACACACACAGGGCACACACCACACAGACACACACACACACACACACACACACAAAAACACAACCACCCACACACACACACACACACTGGATTTATCTAATCCCCTTAACAAGACATCATGGAAAGGGCTTGATTTAGGTATAAATCAAAAAATTGCCCCATATTTTTATTTTGTTGTTGTTGATGTAATGAAAAATGTTAGGGGAAAACATAGGAAAGTTTTAATTTAAAACCAGATACACCAAGATTTCATGTAAAAGTATAAAAAGGGAATAGTTTTTTTACTAAACAGTGTCCATATTGACTTTGTTTTAAAAAATGCTATCTGTTTAGCTGGAAAAAGTTTTAAAACTGGGAAAACGCGCAAAATGCGAAAAGCGAGCGGTTGGGGGACAGAAAAACAGAACTGGAGGGTGGAGAAACCCCAAACTGCGCCCCGCAAGTCAACCCACCTTGAGGGCAGTTGATAAAGAAAGCATCCCGCTGGCAGCCGCCAGGTTGACCGTGGGCCTGCGTACTTTGCGTTTGAACCCTTTTGAAAAGAACAAAAATAAACAAATTCTGAATAGGGAGAAGTAGTTCCCCGGGAGTTTTATATTTTATCATTGGGATGTTAGGCCTTCTGAAAAGAACAAAGTAAACAAAAAAAATGACATAGGGTAAAATAGTTTCACCGGGAAGAATTTATATTGATAATTTTTAATGTTAAAACCTCCCCTGAAAAGAAAAAAAGTAAACAAAAAACTGACATAGGGGAAGTACACCCGGGGTGATTTATATTGATAAATTTTTCTGTTTGATGGGGGGGAAAAGCAGTGTGAAAGAGAGGGGTGTTTATGTTTAGGTTC
Source organism: Conus canariensis (assembly GCA_033310375.1). Lineage (NCBI taxonomy): Eukaryota > Metazoa > Mollusca > Gastropoda > Neogastropoda > Conidae > Conus > Conus canariensis. The sequence continues at coordinate 5,587 of JAMYXO010005004.1, read as the reverse complement.
TTTTGTGGGTTGGGGGGATTTGTTTAGTTCATAAAATTGGTTCGGTATGGAGAATACATGAACAGAAAGCATATTTTTTTACCTTTAGAAGCTTAATTTTTAAAGAAAAAGTTTTTTGTTTCCCTTTAGTGGAAAAAAATGTCTAGATTTTAAAAATTGAAAACTGTGTTGGTCAAAGAAGGGGGTTTTGGACTGTATTGTTTTTTAAAAAGGGTTGAAAAAGTAGTTTGCCCTCTATGAGATAGCTTGGTGGGGCCCTTGACAGGTGAGGGCTGGGGAAAAGGTTGGGTTTGAACAGATTGAAAACCCGTTTTTTTTTCACCCCGTTTAGATAATTTGGGGGTGACAGGCAAAAAAAATTTTTCCCCCTGAGGCAAGGAAAAAAAAGAGTCCCAGGCTTGCAGGGGCCCTGATTTTGAGCCTTTTCCAGTGTGCTAACCCGTTTCCCAGTTTCCCCTCTTTTAATGGTTTTGTTAACGATTTGCTTATTTAATGAATGCTTATGTATTTCAAATTTTGGATTCAGAGTTGGGTTTTTCTTAGAAATTTTATGGAAATAATTTCATCCTTCCCAAAAAAAAGAAAAGCTTTTAAACCCTTTTTGAAAGTGAAAAAATTTTTTTGTAAAAATAACTTTTGCATGTTGGGGAACAGTTCAAAATGAATGAAAAAAATAAATTTTTAAAAGAATTTAAAAAGTTTAATTTAAATGAAAAAAAGATTTTTTTAAATTTTAAAATTTAAATTTAAAGTGGGTTTTTTCATTTTTTGAGTTGTCGTTTTATCAAAAAAAACATTGTGAATGGGGGGGTGCTGCCCATTTAAACACTTGGGATTTTTTGTTGTTTTTTTTTCTTTTGAAATTTTTCAAATTAATTGAATAAAGACTCTCGCTTATGCAAATTTTTAAGTTTAGAATAAATTTTTTTCCCGATCCCCTTTGCCTCATTTTAACTCTAACCGCTTTTAATTCCAAAAAAAGGATCAGGGCAAAAATTTCCATGAATTGATAGATTACATTCCGCATCCTAGTTTTTGGGCGGGATTTTTTAATTAGGCCAAAGTAAACCCCTGGTTTTTTGCCCCCAAATAATGGAAACAAGTATGAAAATTTTAGTCCAGGATGTCCAAATTCAACACAATAACCTTTTCCCTTTTCCCCGGGGTTTTTCAAAATTTTTGGGGTTGTAATTTCCCCCAAATTGAATTGATAACAGGCTTTGTTAGGAAAATCGGAGTCATCAATTCATGGATTTTTAACCCAACTAAACGGGGTTCGTCAGTATTTATCTCTTACATTGTTGGGAGTAAACAAAAACTATTTGTGCATGAAAGTTTTTCTTTAAACACTCTGTAACTTTGTTGCTTGTGATTTTTCCATAGATCTGCTTATTCTGTTAAAATTATGCCGTCTGTTATTGCGTGCTTTTACATATCATTTTTTTAAACCCCCAATTTTTGTTGTTTTCCTAAAAATTGTCCAGTCAAATTAACTCTTGTGGGGACTTTTTTGTAAGAAAGTTGCTTATCATCGCTGTTGGGGGGGTACACAATTGTGGTTTTTATTTGAAAAAAACGCAACCTTTCAAATTCATGTAGTTGGGTTTTTTTAGTGATAGGGGGGGGTGGGGGGGGGTTACATGCTGGTTTTATTCCTATTAGGATTGGCTTTGGGACCGTCTGTTTCTCCATTGCAAAGGGAGGGGGTGGGGTGGTTAGGGTTTGAACAGATTGAGTAAGTTTTTGTATACCCTATGAGAAACTTTTGGTGGTTTCCCGTAAAGGTTTTTAAAGAAGTTGGGGGCCCGTTTGGGGGCAATTGATTGAACCCGTTCTTTAACCCCCTTTAGATTTGGTGGGCCCAGGGGATTTTTGGTAGTTTCCCTTGGGGGTTACAAAGAAAGGGGGTTGGGAAAAAAGGGTTTGGGTGAGAACAGTTTGAAACCCAAAATTTTTTTTGACCCAGACTGCTTGTTTCGCTGATTGGGACTGGTTGGGGAAAAAAGATTGAACCCAAATTTTTTAGTCCAGTGACAGCTGTTTTTCTCACTTAAAAGGTAAAAAATCTAAGATTGGGACTGGGGTTTAAAACCTAAACTTGGGAGTCCACCAAGTGGGTAAAAAAAAGGGGATTGGGATTTTGGTTGGATTAGAAAGACTGAGTCAGTTCTTTCCCCAGTGAGGTGATCCCGGGGGGTACCTTTAAAAGGGGGTTTTAAATAAAGGGGACAAAGGGAAAAATTGGGTGAAAAAAACCAAACTGAAACCAAAATTTTATTTTTTTTTTAACCCTTTTTTAAATTTTTTGGTCCCCCCAAATGCAAGGGTTAAAAAGGATTGGGACCGCTTATTAAACCAAGGGTTTTTTAACTAAATATTTTTAAATTGGTTTAGATTTTAAAAGCTTGGGGGGTTTACTTTGGGGGGAAGGGGTTTGGGCGTTTAAAGGGGGTTTTTTACCGGTTGGGTTTTGGGGGGGTACTGGAACGGGTTTAAAAGAGGGACTGAAATTTTGGGGGGGTTTTCAAAGGGGGCCTTTGTTTGGGGGGGGGGGGTTTTTAAAGTAGATGGGGAATTTTTGACCCCAATTTTTTGGGTTTTAAACCAAGGAAAAAGAATCCTTTTTGGGAGAAAAGGGTTGATTTCCCTTTCTCAAACCAAAATGGTAACTTGGTTTTTTTGGGCAGTTTTAAAGGGAAAATTTTTATGGGGGACACCTTTCTTGGAATTTTGGTTTCTGAAAACTTCAGTATTTGGCGGGGGGGTTGGGCCCCTGATGAGGAACCCAAGAAATTGGGAACCCCGGGGGCGCACAAATTGAAATTGTTTTTTTTCTTGGGCGTTGGTTAGTTGGGGGTTTAGGCATTTTTTGGTTAAGGAATTTTTTACTTTCCCTGGTTGAGCAGGAATTTTAAACCAAGGGTCTGTAAAATCGGGGTGGGAAAATTGGTGATCCGTTTACCCGGCAGATCAAAGGGGTTGGCCCCTAAAGGGGTTTTAGGCCCGGTTGAACCGCCCTTTTTCACGGGTTTATAGCGTGGGGGGGCCCCCTCAGGGGGAGGGGTAAACAAGGGGTTGGGGTTTTCCCGGGGGGGAAAACGGGGGGAAATTTTTGGGTTTTGGGGGGGGGGGTTTAATTTCCTACCAATTTTTCTTTTTTAAATTTTTAAAAAATCCTTTAAAAGAGGGAAATTTTAAAAAAATTTTTTTTTTTTTTTATTTTGTCTATTTAAAAACAAATAAAAAATTTTAAATTTAAACCATACTAAATTGGGGTATGAAAATCTAGAATTGGATGTCATTTTGTTTTCAAAGGAGAGGATTTCAGGCGGAAGGGGAAAACAAAAAAAAATCTTAAATTAAAAGTTAGCGAAACCCCCCAGAGAACGTGGAAAAAACGAGTCAAAAAAGACGAAAAAAAAAGCGTTTCGAACCCCTTAGGTCTTCTTTTAGGTGGACTTTTAAAGAATTAAAAAAAATTTTAAAAATTTAATTTGCTTTGAGCTTAAAATCATTCGCAGGGTTTAGGCAAGGAAAAAGGCGTTGAATGAGACGAGCAAAAGAAAGGGTGTTCTCAAATTCCCCAAGCCCTTCCCTTTTTTTTCGAAGAACCCCGCGATTAATTTGAAAGGATTAAAACTCTTTGGGTTTTATGGGGTTTTTTTTTTCGTTAATGTTACCTGATGAAGACCCCAAAGAGGGAAAACCCCCGTTTTCCTTTTGGGTTTGTTTTTTGGGGACTCGTTTGTTTCCCGTTCTTTTGGGCGGTTCGCTAACATTTATTTTAAAATTTGGATGTCCTTTTGTTGTGTAAAGATGTTATTTTTGGGTTGTTTTTGGGGTTTATTTTCTGACCCCAAAGTGGTCCCCCTTTCCCCTTTCTGGGGAAAATGGGAAAATCTTTTTTTTCCCAGGGTTTTTTTAAAAATTTTTAGTTTTTTTTTAAAAATGGTGCTGAATGTTTGAAGCTGTGGAAAATGTACCTATTTAGGCAACACAGCTTTCGGGGCTGTTTTTATCAATTCAGCTTTACTTAGCGCTCAAATAGGGGTTGGATTTGGGGGAAACACCTTTTCACTGTACAACTTCCCTTTTTGGAAATTTTCATTATTATTATTATTATGATATTTTTTATAGGCCCCCCCCTTGGGCCTCAGCTAAGGGGAAACCAAAACTTCTTTTGCGCTTTACAATCCACCCCTCATTTACTTCAAACGGGGGCTTTCCCACTTTTTTTGGAAAAGTGCCCGATGGAAAGAAGCTGCTAGTTTGGGGCTTTTGGATTCGTTGTTTTCCCGTGTTTATAAATCCCAAAATTACTCAAAATCCCTTTCCCCTTCAATTTTTTCCTTTTTTTCCCCTTCATACTTTCCATTTTCTCATGCAAGGGGTTTCTTGGGTTAGGGGAAAAAGGGGGGTTTCCATACAACAGGGCAAACTTTGGGCCCTTCCTTTTTGAAAGTTGGTGATGGGATTTTTTTTTTTTTTTGATTTTTGCAAGTTTTTTAAAGCCTGCGTTTCCAACCAAAACCCAACCTTTTTTTTTGGGTTTTTGTTTTTATTCGAGGGCTGTTTTGGGAAAAATTGGAAAAAAAGTCGGGGGAACCCGTTTGGTTTAAAACTCCGAAAGGGAAAAATTCCCCCTGTCCCCGGGAAAAGGGGCCCCGGGGTTTTTAAGGGGGGGTTCGAGCTCGCAAACCCCAAAGGAAAACCCAGGGTTACGAAGGGCCGGTGCTTTAACCCACCCAGGAAATTTCCCGGGTTTTTCTTTTTTTCAAACCACAAAATATTTTTATTTCAATTTTTAGAGGCAAATTAAAGCAGATTCAGAATGGGGGGGACAAAGTCGGCAAAGACTGGGTGTCCTCCGGGAAAAGTGTATTTTTTAACACTTTGAAGGTTCTGAAAACCCCCTTGGAAAAAGAATAAAAGGGTCTGTTTAGGGGGGGGGGGGCAAAAACATTGGGTTTTAGATTGGGGAGGGTTTAAGGGGGTGAAAAGGCTTGGGGGGGGATTTTCGGAACAGGGAGTTGGGGGAAAATTTTAAACCCGATGGATTTTTGCTTTGAAAACCATTTGGGGGGGGAAAAAAAAAAAAAAAGCTAATTAAATTTCTTTTTTGAAAAAAACTTTTTGTTTTCTTTCCCAAAACCCACCAAAGGGGGAATTTAAAAAATTGTTGTTTTTTTATTTGGGATTTTGGGGGAGTAGGGCGTTAAAAAAGTGGGTAGGGGGAAATAGGGTGTGAAAAAATGCAGAAGTATATAGGGACCGGGCCTTTATTTAAATTTTTTTTTTTTTCATAACCCGCACAAGACTTTGTCTGTTGTTTCCCAAAATCAACAGGGGGTTGATGGAGCCCGCCCCCACAACCCCCAAAAAAGTGGCCAAAAACTGAGCGAACGTCGGAAGTTTAACCAAAACCCCGGGGGAAACCTTGGGGGGGTAAAAATAGGGGGGGGTTTTTTGGGGCTGGAAAAGGGATGGGCCCCCAAGGTGATGGGTATTAACCCGGGCCAATATGGGGGGCGGAATTTCCGGTAAACCCCAAATTTCAAAACCGAACTCCGGGGGCCCCTGGGAAAAA
>JAMYXO010005003.1:0-16319 GCA_033310375.1 Conus canariensis | reverse complement strand
AAGATCTACACCTTCACAGTGTTAGACTTGATGAATATTTAACAACGAAATACGGTTTATGGATTGACCTAAGGTCAACAGAGGATAATCAGTTGCATGGGAGTGGGAGAACAGTTAAAGACGTAATAAACATTCAAATTGATAAAGAAAAAGAGAGTGATAAACCACTTAATGTACATTTGTTTTTAATATATGATGCGCAGCTGAATATTCAAGATAACAGATTAAAAGATATCCAATACTAAATTATTTTTATTTTAAAAAGCATGTCTGTTCAGGTTTATCCAAAAGTGCCCAAAGAAGAGAACTCTGTTGCTGTAGACATAAAAACTTTCAGATTAACCAACATTACACAAATGCAAACCCAACTAGAGCAGGACCTTTCAAAATACAGTAAAACCAAACGAAGGTATTCTGCTGTCTTTAATGCTGTTACATATGTTAATACTGGAGCATCGATCACTAGTGCTCTATCAGCAGGAACAAGTGTAGGTCTCTTAGCAACAGGCGTAGGTGCACCGGCAGCTTTACCTCTAGGTGGTTTGTCTTTAACTCTTGGCCTGTGTTCATTGGCTGTAAGTGCTGTCAGCAAAAACATAAAAGCTAAACTCCAAAAGCACACAGCTATAGTTCAACTAATAACAGCTAAACTTAGTTCCTTCAAACTGACAATAAATAAAGCACTTGCCGACTCGAACATCACGGATGAAGAATTTAGTCGCCTACAGGCTGATTTTGAGGACTACAAAAGACAAAAGTTTGATCTTCAAAGAAAGGCACGGGCAACTTTTTCTCAACAGCCAGACACCGACCAGATAAAAAAGGAATGTTTAAAAAAAGTAAACAAAACATTAAACTCTGTTCTAAACAGCTCACATTAACAACCCCAAAGGGCGTTTATACTTTAGTTTATGAGTCCAAGCACAAAAAGACCGTTGATATTGATTCTGATTAAGTATTTTTTTTTTTAATTTAAATAAATATTTTGAGTTAGAAAAGAAACTCAGCATGGATAAGATATATGAAGGTTCAGATGAATTGTTTGAAGCAATGCTCGAGAAAGAGCGTTTGTCAAGAGCACTAAATGAGATTGATTTAGAAGTTATTAATCCAAAAAACGTGCGGGAAAGCGTTGTACACGCTATTTCTCAAGTTCCAAGTAAACTAACAATAAACCCTCCAGTTAAAGTAAGGTTAGTTGTTTTAATCGACTATATAACAATAAATGAAGAAAATCTAGAAGTCTGGGTCTCGACTAAACAACAGACTATTCTTTCTCATAATGACTTAACACCTGGTTGGGCAGACCAGCTGCTTACACAGTTTGATGTGGCCGCTGAAGAAGCCAAAATGAGAGGCTCTGGCTGGTCAGAGGGTAAAGTCTTAGAGATCAGATTAAAACAGGCTAAGTATGAGCCGATTGTTGGCAAGGCTTACATTCCACTACCTCCATCATTAGTTGCAAAACGAGCAGTTCTAAACATAAAGAATACAGACAACAAATGTTTCATGTGGTGCGTTCTTGCTAGGCTGCATCCTGTCCGCAAAAACGCAGAGAGAGTGTCTAACTATGAACCTTACATCAATGATCTTAACTTTAGAGGAATATCCTTTCCTGTTAGTGTAAATCAGATTGATCAGTTTGAAGAACAAAACAAACCAATAACTGTTAATATATACATATGGGATGAGGAAACAAATCTACAGCCGATTAAAGTGTCCAAGAACAGTCCAACGATTGGCGAACCAGACAAAATCATGTTGACTTACTACTGATGTTTTCACCAGCGGGGCTACCGCATTACACATTGATACGAACAATGAGTAGATTATTGGTGCATACTACAAAACAACATAGCAAACAAGAATTCTGTAGAAAATGTTTAACAAGAATTCCATCTGTTAAAGCAGCGAGCGAACATATAAAACATTGTATCAGCCCAGTTGACTGTGATACAGAACTAATTACGCCCGGAGAAGGCAGTAAAGTTAGTTTTAAGAACTGGAAACGGTTGCAAACTAGTCCATATGTTGTTTATGCAGACTTCGAATCACTCATTGTTCCTTATGAAGGACCAACCCTACAGAAACTTCCTAAAACAGTCTTAATGAGTAATCATCAGATTTGCTCATTTGCCTTCATCATTGTTAGGTCGGATGGCGCCCATTCAAAGCCAGAATTATACAGAGGACCAAATGCTGCAAAATACTTCTTAAAACGCATGCAGCAAGTGCGTAATGCCTGTTCTAATAATCTGAATTTATCTGAAATCATAATGACGCCTGAAGACCAACAACAGTATGACTCAGCCACTCACTGTTGGATTTGTGGGGCGGCCTTGGTTGCGCGGTTTAGACCTCTCCGCAGAGAATCCAACAGTAAGAGACCATGATCACATCAGCGGAAAGTTCAGAGGAGCAGCACACAGTAAATGCAATCTTCAACTAAAGTTTGAACCAAAGACATGGAAGCTGCCTATATTCTTTCACAACTTGCGAGGTTACGACTCTCACCTTATAATGCAAGCAGTAACCAGCGACTTCAGGGTGTCATGCATTGCACAGTCATCAGAAAAGTACATGTGTTTCACTTTAAATAACATGTCTTTCTACGACTCTATGCAACACATGATGGGTTCATTAGAGTCACTGGCTATGTCCTTAAAGTCCTGCCCAATAACAGAAGAATATTTTGACCCAACTCTTGTTAGAAAGGGCGTTTACCCTTATGAGTACATGAACAGTTGGAAAGGTTTGACGAAGATACACTTCCGCCTAAAGGCGCGTTCTTTTCTAGTCTTAGAGGAAAGGACATCAGTGATTCTGATTACCAGCATGCTCAAGATGCGTGGCAGAAGTTAGAGTGTAAAACGATGGGAGACTATCATGATTCCTATTTAATGGCGGATACCTGTTTGTTGGCGGACGTCTTTGAAAATTATAGGAAGACCTGCATGAAACATTACAGCTGGATCCCACGCATTACATTTCTGCGCCGGGATGAGCTGGGACGCTTTCTTAAAATTTACTGGAGTACAAATTGATTTATTGTCTAACCTGCCAATGCTTCAGATGATTGAAAACGGATTGCGTGGAGGAATTAGTATGGCGTCGCACCATTACTGTAAAGCAAACAACAAATACTTGGACAACTATGATCCAAGTAAAAGGTCTAACTATCTCATGTATTTAGATGCAAACAATCTGTATGGATGGGCAATGGCGCAATCACTTCCATTACGTAACTTTAAAATGTACACAGACGGTGATACGAATAATATTCAAAAAGCATTAAAGTGGTTGGGCAGTTTGACGCCAGATCAACAGTGTGGATACATTCTAGATGTTGACTTAGAATATCCTCAGGAACTCCATGATTACCATAATGACTATCCATTAGCAGCAGAAAGTCTAAAGATGGCAAAAACAGAACCACCTAAACTTGTGCCTAATCTTCGAGGCAAAAAAAATTATGTCTGCCATTACAGGCTTCTACAATTTTATTTAAGACATGGTTTAAAGTTGACAGCTGTTCATCGTATAATTGCATTTGATCAAGAACAGTTCATGAAACCATACATCATGAAGAACACTGATCTCAGAACTAAATCCACAGATGCTTCAGAAAAAGACTTTTTCAAGCTGATGAACAACAGCTGTTTTGGAAAGACTATGGAGAATCCGCACAAGCGTAAAGATGTTAGATTGGTCACCAGAGAGAACGATGCAATTAAGCTAACTTCTAAACCTAATTATCAGGACTTCAGAAGATTTCATGATCAGCTTTTTGGCATAATGATGAAAAAAAAGAAAGTCAAATTGGATAAGCCCGTTTTTATTGGGTTTACTGTTTTAGAATTATCAAAGCTTTTGATGTTAGAATTTCTTTACGACTACTTTAAACCCTTGTATCCTGAGTCCAAAGTACTTTACACAGATACAGATTCCTTTGTAATCGACATCCCTACTGAAGATATCTATAAAGACATGGAATTAGAAGTGGCTAAAGGGCATGCTGGATGGTACGACACATCTGATTACCCTAAAGATTCGCCTTTGCATTCAGATATTAACAAGAAGGTTTTAGGTAAGATGAAGGATGAATTATCTGGAGGTGTGATCAAGGAGTTTGTTGGTTTGAGGTCGAAAATGTACAGTCTTTCAAGCCAAAAAAAAGTTGTTAAAAAAGCAAAGGGAATATCTCGTAGTGTTGTGCAATCAAACATATCACATAACAACTATAAAGAAGCATTGTTCAAAAAAAGACTTTTCATCATGACAATTACAAACTACGATCTAATCTACATGAGATCAACACAACTGTTGTAACAAAGAAGTCATTAGATAGAACAAACACAAAACGTGTGTTTGTTAATCCAGAGTTTTCATATGCAATCGGGCATTGGAAAACAGCATAATTACATACCTTCTTCATCCGCGGGTTTATATTTTTCCTCAAATTTATCTAGAAGCTCAATCATATCAATATCCAATTCAGACAAAATTTTTCTCATGTTTGCTTGATGTGCACGAATTTTTTTTATTTTTTCAAGATATTCTTTATCCGTTATTCTGATAATCAAAATTTGGGATCTTGGTAGGCGATCAGGATGCGTTGCCATGTACCGATGAATCCACTTAATTGTTTCCTTAATAGCTGAACACGTATCATATGATTCTTGTATTAATTTTAAGGTCTCTTTTTTATCATCTTTTAGTTTCATGTAAGATTTCTTCCTTTTGAGCTTCCATTTTAAACTCAAATATATTTACGTAAATTAATTAAGCGGAACTGTGTCTGGCGGGATTATTTGCAGTTCTTCTTTCACAAAAGATCTTTGAGGGGCTGGTCGTTTTGTTGTGTCAGTTTCTCGTAAATAATACACAGGCGGATTCATCTTTACAATTCTTTTTATTTCATATGAGTCAACACTCCAAACTGGATCGGTTGCCCTGATGCGAGTGTCCCTTCTGCTTCTCCCGGTAAATAAAGGTACCTTACTTTCAAACCAAATGGTAATAGTTTGCTTGATGAACTGGCGTCTCCTTCAACAACATTTATTTTTTGTTTTTTGATTGCTTGTACTGGTTTTAGACCTTTAAATTCTTCATTATTCATTGCGCGCAAAACTGAGGGCAGTCTTCTAACCCATTCTGTGTTGCGAGAATTGTCAATCAGCTCTCTGTGATACTGGTAGGAAAAAAGCCTTTCAGATAACTGTTTGTTAAAGTTTTCAACCAAACCCTGTGATCTGTGAACACCCGGAATGCCTCTTTTAATGGTAACTCTATGTTTTAACAATAATTGATTCACTTGACCTTTAAATTCTTTTCCATCATCGACTTGAATCATGCGAGGATAAGTTAAGGGTCCTCGTTGATATATCAGTTGTATAGCGACAGCAACAGCAGAAGCACTCTTTTGTGTTAATGGTTCCGCATCTTTGTATCTTGAAGCTATATCAATGACTGTAAGTGCGTACTTAAATCTTTTTCGTCTAATCGTATCATGGGGTAAATATAGAAGATCCATTTGATGGGTGTCGTTCGGTATTGTGTTGACAAAGTGTGGTCTCTGTATTCGTTTAGGCGCTGGTAGATAAATTTGCCAAATCGCTTGTTTAGATAACCATTCTTTTGCTGTTTGTTCACTGACTCCAGCTGCTTGGCTTAGCTTTTTAATTGCTGTATTCCCTTCCAATATCCTTTTGGCGAATAATAGATTTTGTTCATTTTTTATTCAGCCAATATTATGTGCAACAAAATACACAACGGTCATGCCAAAGGCAATAAACAATATTTCTTGCATCTTTTGTTTTTCTGATGGTTGATAAAAATCGCTGAATTTTGGTGGAGGCAATGTCTCGATTGGCTTGCCTGTTACAAGATAATATTCTTTTATTGCTTGATCAACATCTTTAAATGTGTAAGCTGCATGTCCCTGTTTTTTCAGTTCATCGTTAATAAAATCTAACTGCTCAATTCTCTGCTTTTCATACGCAGCTTGTGCTGCGGCTAGTTGCTCCATAGCTTTGTTATGTCTTTTTCTCTCGCCGTCATCCCGTAGTTTACTAAATGCGTAATTACTTCCGCTAAAAGCAAGCGCATTAACCACAGCGCCACCAATCATCATTACGAGTGAAGCCATTTTTATAAATGTATTTTTTTAATTTTACATATTGATACTGTCTGGAATTATTCCTTGCTTAACTAAAAAATCTTTCGTAGCAAATGAAGCTGTAATAACAGCAATCAGCTTTGCTGAGTCTTCAAAGTCTAGTTTGCCAAGATCTGCTGGTTTTATTTTTAACAGGCTTTTACCAAGCATTGTGTATCCTACACTTAGGCCTCCAATAACAGCAGAATGGTATACAAGGTTAGTAATAGTTTTTTCGGTGCTCATTTTTAAAAAATAAAATAATATTTATATTATTAATAAAACATGAACTGCGATGATTTACTTCCTGAACTTATGATTACAAATGATCAAGTTGATGACCAAGCTATTATGCGCAAAAAGGAAGGCTGTATTCTTTGCAGCATGTGGAAAAACAAAACAGTACCTTGGAAATGAATTCAGCATAGAACAGATTCAACAAATGTCGCCACAAGACATTGTAAAGTATCACAACAGGTATGAAGCGCAACTGGGGTCAAGAATGGTAAAAAGTGTTGGGCAAACGGTTCTTAGTTTGTACACTAAACTAGTTAGTAGATTTGCTCCCATTGATTCTGAACAAGATTTTATGTATGATTTAACGCAGGATCCAGTTTTAACAAAGTCATTAGAGTCTCTAGGATGTGATCTATATTACAGATTTGGAACATTGTTATCGCCATTAATCATGGGATTAATTACTTTTAATCATATAGATTTTGTTTCCCTTCAAAATGACCGAGCCAGAAAATCAGCAGAATCAGAAAACATTGAATCAGGTGGAGAAAGTGACCAGTAAAAAGCCTCCTCATCCTGGGCGCGTTGCAGCAGGAAAAAAATTAGCAGAGTGGAACAAACAAAAAAAATTAATGTTGCAATCACAGAATATAACTCATAATGAAAACATAACACCGCCAACGCCAACAGTTGTTTCAATGCCAGCTTAAATACACCAGAACAAGTTGATTCAAGGCCTGCAACACCAAAGTCTTTATGGAATATTGAACTTAAAACAATTGTCATTTTTGGCGGCATTGCTGCTGGGGGTGGTTATTACGGTTATAAAATATATAAACAACGCCAGCAAAAACCAAAGCAGTCAAAAAAATCTCAACCACTAAATACAGAAGCCAAACAAAAAAGCATGCCAGAACCGCCAACAACAAAAGATCATTTTGATCCATTTCAGATGGAATAATATTTCAAGAACTTAATAAATAATTATAAATTGACTTGAATAAGAACTTGGTTGTACATAGAGGATGACTTAAGTAAAAACTTAAAGTAACTTAAGAACTTGAGGTAACTTGATTAAAAACTTAAGGTAACTTGATTAAGAACTAGATTAAGAACTTGGGGTAACTTGTTAAGAACTTGGGGTGACTTAATTAAGGACTTGGGGTAACTTAATTAAGGACTTGGGGTGACTTAATTAAGAACTTAATTAAGGACTTGGGGTGACTTAATTAAGGACTTGGGGTGACTTAATTAAGGACTTGGGGTGACTTAATTAAGGACTTGGGGTGGAAAAGTGGAACTGGTAGGACCACTTGTCATTTGATATGTCAGCCACTTGCTTTGTGACTGAACAGGATGTGCGTGGGCGCTGTGCAGTGATTCGTTGTCGGGCTGGCCTGCAACTACTAGTTAAGCGCGGATGAAGAACAGAGAAAGAGGCAGCTCACGCTATAGCCAAGAACGTGTTAGCGCACGCCCGCTGTGCGGACAGACCTATCATTTGGTGAATAGTTGACCGGCCTTCCCTGACTGACTCAACACTTTAAACATTGCTGTTGTGTGCGCGCTGCTGTGTGTGTGTGTGTGTACAAATAGTGTAGTAAAAATGTGTAGTCATTTGAAGTACTCCCTTCGTTGGATTAATAAACTAAGAAAGACGACAGAACTCTTGAAAAATATCCGGAACTCTCAAATCTGACAATTTCTATTACACAAGCCTCGCGTTGACGCCAAAGATACATGCTGCTCTAAAAACCCACGCCGGTGTGGCAGCTAACTGATGTGAAGAAGGTATGTACATTGTCAACTAACTGACTGTGTGCTGTGTTCTGTGTAAACAAAGGCCTCTTGTCTGTGTTAAGTCGTAAACCCCACACACCAACAAACCGACACGCACACTGAAAACAGCGAAGTGGTGGCTTCCCATTCGAGAATGTTCAAGAACATTTGTGACAAAGCGCGCCGCGAGCCCGGTGAAACGCAGTAGGCGCGCGAGGCGTGTTTTATTGATAGGGAGGCACACAGTTCGTAAACAGGACGCTCGGCCTGCTGACTTACTGCGTCGTTATAATTGTGTTGTCTTGGTCTTGCAAAAAAGCTGACAGTCAACCGACTGGTAGTACAGACTGTTTGGGGGAACGCAGACACTATTTATTATAGATGACTGTTCGGGCCGAAAACTGGCTTTCAGTGGAAGACATGCTGGATAAGTGTGTGGATTTTATGTCAAAAATATAACTCAGTTTTAAAAGACTTTAGAGAGCAATTAAAGACAGTGGGTTTTATTTCACATGAAAGATAGAGACGCATTTGATGAATGTATGCGTGAAAATGATGTTATTGAAGACGATCAGAAAAACGAAGGATTAAGCAAAAACTAAAGTCTCAAAAGTTTCTAAATTAGTGTTAAAAACAGATAATCCTACACTTATGTATGTTTGTAAGTGTGTAACTATTAGAGAACTATAAAATAGGCACTCTGGGTAAGCCGGCGGAGCAACAGCGAAACCGGCTCAGCCGGTTGGAGCTGGGCGGAGCTGGGTGAGGCGCGGAGAGGTGGAGAGGCGCGGTCACAGGGTGTGACATGGATGGTTGACTGAAGGGGGTGTAGGTGGAGAGGCGCGGTCACAGGGTGCGCGCGCGCGTTACACACACAACACAACACACACACACAACACACACACAACACACACACACAGATATACACACACAAACACACACACAGATACACACACACACACACACACACACAGATACACACACACAACACACACACACAGAAACACACAACACACACACACACACAGAAACACACACACACCACACACACCACACAACACACACACAGAAACACACACACACACACACCACACGCACACAGAAACACACACACACACACACAGAGAAAGACACACACACACACACACACACACACCACACACACACACACAGAAACACATACACAAACCAACACACCCCACACAGAGAAAGGGCACACACACATACAACACACAAACACACACACCACAACACACAACAATCACGAGAAACACACACACACACACACCACAAAACACCAACCCCAAAACCACCCAACCCCGTCTTGTCTCAGTGACGCCTTTCAATGACTGCCTTGTTTTCTCGTCTCCATCAGAGAGGTAAACCTGTATTTTAGTGCGTGCCCCCGGGTGCTGACGTAAAGGAAGTGATAGGTAACGTTGTTTCTTAAAGGGGGGAAAAAAACCCTTTAAAAAAAAGTGCTAGGGGTTGTTTTTAAACGACCCTTAATCGAGTCATCCCCAAGTAATGTCACCCCTTTTCCTATGTGTGTGGTGGGCGGCCGGCCGCGGGTGTGTGTGTGTGGGGGTTTTGTGTTGCGGTGTTCCTTTCCCCTCTTTTCCCCTCTCTCTCTTTTCTCTCCCCTCGGAGAGGGGGGGTTTAAAAGAGTAAGATAGGGGGGGCCCCCCCGCCAAAGGTGTTCCTACAAATTGCAGTGCTAGCTGTGCAAAAGCCAAAAGGGGTGCGGGCATGGTGTGGGAAATGTGTTGTGAAGGTTGGTTGATTGAAAATATGAGCGCACAAAGGTCGGGTGGGGTACATGTAAAGTGGAGGAAGATTTATGTTGAATTGAAAATGATCAAATTTTTTGTTAAAAGAATTAAATGATTTGTTAAGGGGCGAAGGACCTTCTTTGTTCAAAATGATGACTGGTATTGTGGTGAAAAAATTTGAAGAATTTAGTAATCAGGACAAAAATGACAGTGGAAGTTGAAAGGGGGGGGTTCAAAAGGGAAAAAAAAAAACCCCGGAAAGAGAGGACGGGGGGTATAATGATGTTTTGGTGAACGATTGGGGGGGAACACCTGGGGGTGAAAGGAAGATGGGAGAATGAAAGTGGTTACATTTTGATTTTTTGTGAAAATGATAAAGATTGTGATTTTTCTTTTTTTTTGCCGGGAATGTAAATGGCCCTTTATTAAATTTTGTGTTATAGATTATCCCTTTTTGTGAAATTTTTTTTAAAATTTGTCTTGTCAAACCCCTTCGTAGGGGTTTTAAAAACTTAGTTTTTCCGGGCTAACTATTTTGTAAACCAGAGTTAAGGTTTCAAAAAAGGAAGCATTTGGGGAGTTTTTTCTTTAAAATGAATTACCCCGTCAGAATCAAGACAGTAATTTTCTTTTTATTTTTGGTTGATAGAGCGTTTTTGGTTTAGGAAGAGGTTTTTTAAATTTTGTACTTATTTTCCCCATGGGGTTACCTTTTAAAACCTTATTTTGATTTTGAAAAGGTATTTGAGCTTGAAAATGTCTTTTTGATTCTATTTGAGTTTGGGGATGTATGTTTTGTAGGCGATTTAAATAGTGGATTTGAATTTGTCCAATTTTTGATGAAAAGGGGTTTATGATCCCCTTGTTTATGTTGTTCTTTTTCTGAAGGCTGGAAAGTTGCAGAAAAGGGTATAATAATTTGGAAGATATTTTGTTAAATATGTGAAACCTTTTGGTTGGGGTTTCAAAAGGCACATGTAAGGGGATGCTACGGAAACTTGTTCAACAGAAAGGAGTGCGTTAATGTTATTTTTTTTTAAGAATTTTTTTTGGTTTTGCGTTTCAGGAAATGGTATCAGAGAGAATAAAAATCAGATTTTTTGCTTCAAATTTAAAATTTTTAGATTTTCTGAAAGAAAACCATGAAGAAATAAGAAATAGAAGGTTTTAAAAAAATTTGTGTGGAACAACGATTTGGGTCATTATACTAAAAATTAAAATCAGAGAAACCTGTTGGTACGAGGCCCAAACAAAATTGATCAAATTTAAATGGGCTATTGCATTTTTTAAAAGCGGATAAAAAGGCAGAAAGTGTAAAAAAAAGAGAATTAATCAAAAAATAGACAAAAAATTGATTGGTTGATAAAAAATGGGGTTTTAATCAAGTTAAGGAAAAAGGTGTTTTTATTTTTAGAAAAAAGGAAAAAAAGAAACATTGAGCATGCTGAAGAAGAGAATACAAACATTGATAAGAGAAAAAAAAAAACAGTATAACGAAATGTGTTAACGATATTTATCATGAACACAAAAGGAATTTTGGGAAAATGTGAAAAAACCCTTAAAAAAAAAGGTTCAAAATAAACGTCGTGCTGGTTCAAATTTTTAAAGATTTGCTTGAATTAGAAGTAACAACGATTTTTAAAATTTCTAAAAAAATTGAATGATATCAGGGGGAAATTATTTTAAAAACCGCCCAATAACAAGAAGAAGTTAAAACTATGAAAATCTTTAAAAAAATGGAAAAGCTCCGGCCCGGAGAAATTTGGTGAGTTTTTTGAGAGGGGGGGACCGAGTTGTTGATTTTTTTGTAAAGTTTTTAATATGTTGTTTGATAAAGGCGTGTTTCCCCAAAAACTGGACTAACCTTTTTGGCACCCTGTTAAGAGGGTACGTTAAAAAATCCCAAAAAATTAAGGATTTCACTGTGTATACGAGCGTAAAATTTACAGACAATTATTAAAAGCGACGGGAAGGAAAAAGACATAATTGAGGTGAAAAATCAAGGGTTTAAGAAAGGTTATCACAGTTTACCATTTTCTTTTTGGCACCGTTCAAAAAAGTTTTGTTTCAACGTAAAATTTATTAGCTTTTGATTTTGAAAAAACTTTCGACCTGTTGAAAATTATAAAGGCCCCAAAATTGAAAAAAAGGACAAAGGCAAAATTTGGTGTTTGTGTATGTTTTCAAATTAAAGCCGAATTAAAGGGAAGTGGTGAGTTTTTTATCAATGCCCCCGGGGGTTTAAACAGGAGCGTGCCGTCTGTTTGTTTTTTTTATTCATTAAAGACAAATTTGAGGTGATAGGAGAGGGAGGGGTGCAAAGTTTTCTTGACTTTTTGAATTTTTATACTTTTGGGATGAGTGGCCCCCTTCAGAGAGCCCCTGGATTAAAACGCAATTTAAAAGTTTCAACGTGCAGTGCTGTTTTGCAGTGAAGGCAATAGAATAAAGCAGATAGTGGTATTTAGAAAAGGGGGGTATTTGCTGCCAGAAAAGGTGGACCCACAACGGGATTGTTATGCCTGTTGTGTGTTTTCAAATACCTAGGGAAATTTATTTTTCAACAACGTTAAATTTTGTTGTGCAGTCGTGACCAGTAGAGAGAAAAAAAAAGCGTTATGTGTTTTTGCAAAAGTTTTTAAGCTAAAATGTTCTTTCCCTTTTCCTTTTTTTAAATTTTTGACTCACAAATTCATCTGTTTTTCAGTAGGTGCAGGTTATGGGGGGCCCTTGAAATGCAGCCCCCCATTGCGAAAAAGGGGCATTTTTTGCTTTAAAAAAGGATTTTGGGGGTGAAATGAGAACCCAATGCAGGCGTAGGGAAACAAATCGATATCTATTTACTAAATTCGCTGTAAAAGTGGTTTGGTTTGGGAAAGCTGACGAGGTGGACAAAGTGCTGCCGTTAAGGGCCCAAAAATAGTTTCGATTTAGATTTTCGTGCAAAAAAAAATGGGGTTAAAAGTTCGCTGTAATTTTTTATGTTTGGATTGGATATGTAGGCTAAACAAAGGGTAGAAGGGAAAGCGAGTTTTTGGAAACGTTAGGGAAAGGTTTAATTTTTGAGATGGCAGGATTGGAATAACCTATCAATACAGCAGGTTTAAAAGTTTACAGAACCCTTTTGCACTATTCCCGGCGCTAAAACATATTTTTTATCAATTTTGGGCAATATTTGAGGCTGTGTTGATAAGATTTTTTTTTGGTATTTTTGAATCGAAAAAAATGTAATGTATAGACAACACAATAAGGGGCTAATATGCCCGCTTTTTCAAAGAGAGAAGAAGAGGGACAAATTTTTTCTTTGTTGCCTATTTTAAGCGACATAAGGCACAATACATCCCTTAATATTATAAAGGGCCAAATCAGTTCAAATTAGCGTTTCTTATGGATGTGTACAGAAAAAACGTCGGTTTTTTCAATTATCTTTAAAAGGAATTGCGTTCTTTCCCCATCTCTTGAAATTTTTGCAAAAGGATTACGAATGATTCATTGATTTAAGGTTGGGAAAATGTTTGTAAAAAACCCTTATGGGGGCAATGGCCTAACTGATTAAAAAATTTCCGTTTCCCGATTTTTCCTCCCCTCCTTCTCCTTCCCCTTCCCCTCCTCTCCTCTCCCCCCTCTTCTCCTTTGGGTGGTCGGAATGTGGTGGAAGTAGAAAAAAGAGGCTTAGGGAAGGGGGGGTGAGATGCATAAAAGAGGATAAAGAAAATCTGCATGGCCCTGCGGGTGCGCGCGCGGCGCGCGCGTGTGTTGGGTTGGGGTGTGGTGTTGGGTTTTTGTTCGTGTTGGGGGGGGGGGGGAGATTTTGTAGTAAAAAAAGAGAATTCAGACGGAAAAAGAAAGGGAGGGGGGGAGGGAAGGTGAGAAAACCCAAAAAGCTTTGTCTCGATCCCTGGGCCGACAGAAAAATGATTGCGGGGTGCCGTTTTTGTGGAGGGGAAGGGAGCTAATTCAATCCCCCCTGGTCCCTGGCCAAAAATTCCCAAATGCATGGGAACTTCAGCGCCGCCGTGTGGGGCCCCTAGGCCCCGAAATTTTTTTTCGTTGCGCAAGACACAGAGACATTTTCTTATCGGTTTGTTTCCTTGGGGGATGGGTTTTTCCCCCATCGTCTGTTGATTTTTTCCAGCATTTAGCCCCAAGAAGAAAATGATTCACTTATGGGGACTGTCAGTACTCAGACCTTATCGGTGTGCTCGTCGATCATCAAGAGGAGAGAGAAGAACGGAGGTGGGCTGGAGGGGCGGGGGGAAAAGGGGGAAGATGGAAAAAGGAGAAATCGCGGGGGGAGCATGCGGTCGTTTTTAAGCAGGGGAAAAAATGTCTTGAGGGGAAAAAAAAAGAGCCCGTAAATAAATTCTGTCACACACACCCACACACACACACACAAACACACACACAACACCCCCAACACGTAAGCATCACGGAGGCGGCGGCAGGAGCACGACCCGCAGCAGGGACACACACACACCACACACACACACACACACCCACACAACAAACACGCACGCACGCCGCCCCAAAAAATACCAACAAAATTTACAAAGCCATATTTTTTGTGAAAGGAACCCGGAGACAGATTTTGTGCCATCCATTCGGTATTTTAAAAGGGCCAAAATAAATGATTTTGCAATTTCTCTGTTTCAATTGTTTTCATTTTTTTTGGACGCAGTGTATCCCGGGACACTGCCTGTATAACAGCGGAGCTATCAAAAAGTAAAGGTCTGTTTATCACTCGCATTGAAAGAAATCGAAAAAAAAAATTTTATGAAAATGGAAAAGGAAAGTTTCCCTTTCCCAAAGGTCTAAACCAAAGGCAGTTTGCTGTTGCGTGGGTTGCTTTACTTGGAATGGTGTGTTTTGCATGGGTGCTTCGTTTTTTTTGAGCGTCCCCTTTTTAATGGGTTGTTTTGCAAAGGATGGCGAAATTTTTGGCTGGTTACTTTAAAATTAGGGTTCTTCATGTAAAAAACTGCGGGAGGGTCACAATTGGAAAGGGCCCTTTGGGGGGGAGGGGGGAAGAGGAGAGGAGGAAGCAGACCACAGGGAAAACAGACAGACAGACAGAGGGCCGAAAGGCAGACGGAAAGGGAAAACACGAGTTTCAGGATTTGTTAAAAAGACCACCCCATCAACAAGAAAACGGCAAAAAGAAACAGTCCTCGGGGGGCCCCAAAAACCCCCAAGACGCACGAACCCCTGAGGGGCCCAGCAAAGGGGGGAGGGGGAAGAGGGGAAAGGGGGAAAGGGAAAAAGACCGCAGGGAAGAGGAAGGATAGGAAAGAGACCGACAATGGAAAGGGAAGAACCTTTAAAACAAGACAACCCCCACCATGCAAACAACGCGGCGTGGTTTTGGGCAAAGAACCACTGCATTTTATGCACAGGCAGCGAATGCGTGACATAAAACCCCCTGGTGTAAACGAGCGCTGTAATGGCGTGACGAACCATTATGTATGCCAGCGCGGCGAATTGCGGACATAAAACCATTTTATGCACCGCAGGGGTGAGGCGTGACATAAGAAAACCCTTAGTATGCACACGCAGGGTAAAACCTGGAATAAGAACCATGCCCGAACACAGGCAGGCGTGATGGGGACTAAGAACCCCGTTTTTATGCACAGGCAGGGGTAATTTCGGAATAAGAACCCGCAAAAACACGCAGGGTGATGTGCGTGACAGGAAAACATGCCAGTATACACGCGCAACGTAATGTTGTGAATAAAAACCACTCTAGTATAACAGCGCAGGGGAGTGCGGACATAAGAACTACTGTTATGATGCGAAGCAGGCTGATGGTGTGACAAAGAACCCCGCCATGTTTTCACAGTGCAGCGTGGTAGCGGACATGAAACCCCTGCCCGTTACACAGGCAGGCGTAATGTTGTGACAAGAACCCCTGCCAAAAATAAACCCGGGAGGCGTGATGTGGTGAATAGAACTACTGTTATGTTGGCAAAGCACGCGTGTGTGTGTGACTAAGAACCAATACATGTATACACAGTGCGGGGGATGTTTGTGACTAAGAACCCCTGAAGTATACACGGCAGGGTGATGTGCTTTAATAAGAACCACTTTTTTATGCACAACGCAGGGTGGTGGTGGCTAAGAACCAAGTTATGTTTCACACGCAGGCGTGTGTTTTTTTTCACATAAGAACCATGAATGTATACCAGTGAGGCGTGATGTTTGGACTAAGAACCACTGTTATTTATAAAAAGCGCAGGCGTGTTTTGGTTAAAAAAAACCCTGTTAGTATGTATAGCCAGGGGTGATGTGTTCATAAAAAACCTTGTTAGTATTTACAGGTAGGGGATGTGGTGACTAAACCCCTGAATTTTAACACAGCCAGGGGATTTTTTTGTTTT